>WAAD01034483.1:29331-67456 GCA_013389945.1 Fregata magnificens | reverse complement strand
GTAGGTTGGATTTGTACTCAGCCAAAATGGTCCCATCTGTCAAAAAACCCACAAAACGCAAGTGACTGCAGCCAAGCCGTGAGCAGATCAGCTGGGACGGTGCCCCGGCTCCAGGGCCANCACCGGTGCCCACCGGTGCCCCCCCAGCAGCCCCGACACCCGGCGCCGAAACCGCTGGAGATGCGCTCAGGACCGGAGATCGGGAGCCCTGAGCCGAATAACCAAGGCAGCTCCATCCACTGCCGGGTGCCCTGCCAGCCGCCCACGAACCCCTGCAGCGAGCGGGGCAGGCAGGGCTCGCCTGAAACCCTTCGAGCTTGTCTTTGCGGAGTGACCGTGGGGGAGCAGCAGACCTAGGAGATCGTGAGACTCGTTTGTGCAGTCTCGGCTCAACCCTACGCTCTCTGGCACAAACCAACCTGCTTGTGCAGGTGAAAGGAACCAGAACAGAGCCAGACTGCAGCCCTACAGCCTGCAGTCACACCACTGCACCGAGATCTCGGGCCAGGGAACATTATCGGCCTTTTGCCCGCAGTCGAAGGGAGGGCAGGCACAACGTCCCGCTCGAGCACGGGGTGCCGGCAGCCAGCAGCCCCCGACACATCTGCGGGGTGAACTGGGGAGGACTTGTCCAGCATGAGAAATGCGCTTTGATTTAGCAGTAGCTGAGTGGCAATTCCAGCTGGCTGATCTCATTTTATTGCAGATTACATAGATGTTCCCAGGAAGATGGGCTGTCAAATCTAATCTCATTACGCATTCCTGGTATGCTTTCCGCACGCCCTGCCGCAGCAGCCCTATCTGGCAGTGAACACGGAGTGCCAGTGCAGCCCAGCCGCAAAGGCTGCTGTGAAAGAGTTAATGCATCGCAGGTCAGGGAGCACCATCCCGAAAGGCGCCGCTGCGGGTCCCACCACTGGCTACCTCCAGGTAGTAGGAATCACCAGTATATTTTGCCAGGAGGCGCAGATGTCGCGGTCACTTGCAGCATCTCCAAGTGACGCTGAACCGCTGCCTCAGCCTGCAGCCAGCTGCAATATCCCACTCCGTTTGCAACACGCCAGGCGCTTTTCCTCCCAGATGCTTGAGCTGGTATCCCGGTCCCTGGCAGTCAGCACAGGAGAAGCCGTGCGACGTCCCTCTGTCCCAGCAGGCAGAGACCGGACAGTGACAGCCACCACAGGCACGCGGGGAAGTGATGGGGGGTCGGGGGCCGTGTCTGCTGCTTTGAAGCTCCCAGTCCTCAGCACTACTATTTGGGGAAAAAATTGGTCATGGGAAGGAGAGGGAGGAAAATATAGTTTGGATACTTGTATATTACCTGCGTTACAGGTACAGCATGTTGTTTGGCTGGTTGCCACAGTACCTCCAGATGAGAACAGACACCTCAGTGGATACGAACCAGCCTTTATTACCAGGTGATTTGAAAATGAGAAAGCCAGCTAGGCCAAAGCTAACACAGCATTTTTTAAACAGGCCAACTAGGAGCAGGTTGCAATGCATTCCTCAGTGCTGCTACGCCGCTTGCCCACCCAGGGGACAGCTTTTGTATACATTAGGCATTGCACAAGAGTTTCTGTTCAAGTGTTTTTGCTCTTAGCGGATGCTGCAAGATCGGGTGGAAACAGCAGCCCTGTTCATCGTGAGCACTACTTGCAGAGTTGCATTTGGAAACGTGGCATGTGATGGATTCCCAAGCTCTGCCCAGCTTTCACCTGCCCTCTCCTCTCCAGCCTGCCCAGGCCGCACTCCGAGTACCCTCTGCCAGCTGCTGCTTACCACGGTCCCACACCCTGCCCCGAGCTCGGGCGCTGCCCCCTTTGCCGCTGTCCCCTCCTGCTGCATCCACCCTTTGTGCAAGGCTACGCCTGACTCCAGACTGTTCCCAGAAACCGCCTGCCACCACCCTTCGCTGGCACAGTTTGCAAGACACACCTAGGCTGCTTTTTAAAATGAGACTGCCTATTTTGCGCCTCCTTTCTTTCCAAGCGCAAGCCCCGATATCCAGTGCTGGCACCCTCCCATCCCTTCTCTGTCTAATCAGGATCTGCATGAGGAAGATGCTCTGCTGGCACGCAGCCCTTCTGCTAACGTCCCCGGAGGTCAAGCTTTGCACACAGCTGCTTCTGCCCCCCACGCTGGGCTTCTCCGTCCTTCAGGGTCACAAAGGAGACCAGAGCACACCGCTGCGCAGGATCCAACCAATGCGGGCACCCCCTGCACGGCAGGGATGGGCTGCCCTGCACGGGTGTCCCTGGGCTGTCCCTGTGATGGTGGCGAGGAGACCACACCGTTGGGAGCAGCATCCTGCAGTGCCAACACCCAGCTTTGACAGCGTGCTCCCAGGTCTGGGAGGTGTCAGAAAATCCCTCGGGTCTCAGCAGGAGCAAGGCAGCAGCAAAAAGAGACAAAAAGTTCTCCCGAAGCAGAAGGTGGCGAGTGTGCAGCTGGAGGTGACGGCGCAGGAATAGAGCAGCTCAGGGCACAGGGGAAGAGCTGGGTTTGGGCACAGGGTACATCGACCACAGCCACCCGCTCCCCAAACATTGATGGCCCGGGAGGCAGCATTACCACCAGGCCAGGTGCCGAGGAGTCTCTGCTCCGCATGGCAAGCTGTGGTGGCTATGGGGGGCCCGCTTGCCTCCCCCCTAGAGATCCTCAGCCAGATATTAGCAGCTTCCCTGTGAACATTTTGGCTGATGTACTGCAGCTCCTGTTTGCATCTCATGGGTGAGCATCATCTACCAGCTGAAGATTGCTGCAGGTACTCGCCCCCCTCTGCGGAGGCTGATGGAGCAGGACGGACCACGCTGAGATCCCACCCCGGCAGCACCAGCGCACGCCCGGGGAGCGCCTGGCTCTCCAACCAGGAGCAGCTCACACGCTCCCGTATCCTTCCTGAACACAGCTGGTTTCCAGAGCTTTGCGTCAACCACTGTGACAAGTCACCTATCTGCAGAGCGCCCATAACCAGCTACCTCGAGGCATTTGTTCTCTGAAATTCAAGCTGCTATCTGGCTTTGGTGGTGTCTTATTCCTGCCCACAAGAGTTTAATCCTCAGGCTGCAGCAAGACTGTCTGTTATTCCTGTTACCACACGGCTGGAAAGTGGCTGCTGGACACCAGTCTGAACCTCTCCCATCACATACCCACATATTAACGAGTCACACCCAGAAAATCCCCCACTCCCTTTTAAAAATACGAGGGTGTCTTGTTTTGCAGTATGGCTGATTCCCACTGGCAGTGTAAAGGCTGAATAGTTATAGTTAAGAAAGGCGCAGGAGTGTGAGCACAGCCAGGGAGCAGGGGCTTGGACCGAGCTCTCCCCAGGAGCCACTGCAGAAAGCCACCTTTTGCCGTGGTACATAAGTGCTTAAGCAGCCCCAAGCCAGGGCTGCATGCATCCGGCATGACTTGGGCGGTCACTGGCCACTGGAAAAGCTTTTGCATTTTCCAGTAAAGTGCCAATTGACCCATAACCAAAGCAGGCAGAGAGCAGCCAGACCTGCGGATGCCTGGTTCCTGCCCTGCTGTGAGGGTCGGGACCGGCGGTCACATCTTGGGGGAGTCCCCGTTCGCCTTCAGCACAACCCTTCAGTGAGGGCCAGCCGAGCCCCGCAAGCTGCGGCGCTAAACCCAGCTCTTGCTTCTCCTCGCCCGTGCTGCAGAGGGAAAGTTCAGCTCGGACACAGTCAGGTGCCGGCCCCGGCCTTTGGGGTGTCAAATGCTGGTAACACAAGCAGCAGCATGTATTTTAATCGCATTAAAATTTTGCTAATTGCTGACAGCTATTTTTCAGGCAGCAGAGATGCCCTTTCATGCTCCCTGTCTCCTATACGGCACTGCCAGGGATCCATTCAGACAACACATCTGCGACGGGCTCCACTCATCTGGGCTCACCTGCAGCTGCATCCGGCCGCCATGGCAACCGGGGCTGGGGACCGCTGGCCGGGCGCCGTCCCAGTGGGCACCGCCAGCTCCCAGCCCTGGCGCACGGGGAGGCACCGGTGCCCGCACTGGGGATCTTGGAGGGAAACGGCCCCTCCGGCGCGTCGCCAACAGTAGCTGCTTCGGACTGATGGGAACCAGGAGCTGGGTTCGTGGGGAACAGCGCAGGAAGAGCAGCCCTGACCCCCTTCCCAAGCCTGCCTCAGTGCAGCGCTATGTCACAAGAAGAGTTCGCTAGAGTTTAGGGGTGAGCAACAGGACTCTTCTACAAACATCTTCTTGCTAAAACTATGCTTTGCTGCAGAGCAGCAAGGGAGCAAACCCCCAGAAACCCCTCCAAAAGCAGCAGTCAGCAATACCTCCTGGGCTCCAGGCTGCAAGCTTCGTTAGTAGCATCAGCAGATTCATCTGGCAAGCACCGGTGTTCAGGGCTGGCTGGGGGCGGTGGGAAGCAGAGGGTCCTGGGCAGCCACGGCAGCGGTGACCCCGATGGACACCTCTCCACAGGAAAAATAACATGGAGAGCCCAAGCCAAACCACCAACTGCTTAGATGCTACAGGCAACGTCCTCAGGGAATGCACGATCCACAGCCCCGGCTGCACACCAAAAGCCTCGTGGCACCTTGTTTGTGCCCCAAAGAGCAGGGTGCGACCAAACTCCCCCAGGAGCGGCCACTGCCTGACCCCGTCTGGCTGATATAAAGACTGGGAGCCGTTAGGGCTGAGCAGCAGCCTGTGCGGTGTTTGCCCAGCCAGCTGCGTCCCAGGTGTGGATGCCAGAGACGGGGATGTGGTTGCTCTTTCCCTCCGCCCCAGGCATTTCTCCAAGGCACGGCCAGGTCTCTGGGCTCCCCCTCTGCTTGCAGCTCCGCTGGTGTTGGTCCCACCACCCCCGGTCACACTGGGGCTCTCGGCACCTCGCAGAGGGGCAGAGGGAAAGGGGCCCAGCTCCTTCTGCCAACCAGCATTGGGTGCACCATGTGTCTTTGTTTTAGGAACTAACCAAAAATTCCATGCAGGGGCCAAATTTCACGAAGAGGTACAGCAGGCCAAATGATGCTGTGCTAAAATATGCATAGGGTGAGAAACTGCCCTGCCACACCGCTGGAGCCACCTCCTCCCAGTCACTGGTGCCGTTGCCATCTCAGCACGGGAGGCTGAGCCGCACCATGCACAGAAATGGAAACAACTGTTGGGTGCTTGAGAAATTACAACTGTACAACCACCTTTTAAACAGGTATTTCTGCCCATGGGAGCTGGTCCTCTCCAGCTTTCCTGGGGCCCGGGGACCTGGCCGGCGTGGCTGCACACCGGGCAAGTGAAGGCGCCCGGGCCGGGAGGGCTCTGGGCTCCCAGGGCTGATGGGACAAGCGCAGCGCACAGCACCCACGGGATGGAGCACCCAGCCGAGCTCAGCACACCCGCGTGTGCGCCAAAGGGGGCACGAGTGGGTAAAAGCTTCTCCATGTCAGGCAGTCTCCAGGTGACAAATACTCCACTGAAAACACGGAGCTGTGGCTCAGAGCACGTCCAGACCTGCTGCCAATTGAGTGGGGGTGGCAGGGCTGACCTGGGAGTGCAGAGTCTGGCCATGGTGGCTCGTGCTGGCATGCAAGCCGCGTCCGTGCCTGTGCTCAGGAATACCCGCCGCTGCCCTGCACCCCAACCCTCGCCGAGTGCACCCCGGGCTGCTCCAGGGGTTTGGGTTACACCATCAGCCCGTGCAAACAGGATCGGGCAGCGTCTCAGTGCCTGCGCACCTGGGCACAGCCAAGGAGGAGCAGCAGGATGGCGACTCGCTTGGACAGCCATCCCTTGCTCATTTATTCACTCGCAGAACACACTTCGCAGCTGCAAACCAAGGACAATGACAGGGATCTGTGGCATCTTTCCTCTTTTGCCCAAACCAGAAAGCACTGTGGATTTAAAAAAACCATTTCCTTGCACGACCTAGAGCAGCTGACTCTGAATATGGGTCTTTAATTAATAACTTTTGCGTCTATCCATTTGCAGACTTCTCTGGCCACACGTGGTTTCCTGCTACAACCAAAATAGCCAGCTGGTTCAAGCCCTCACGTCCCTAAACCTTTCTCCAAGGACATCTTTTCGTCTTCCCCAGCTCTGTGGGAAGGGACCTGCTCTCCCCGTGCAGAGGAGCAGCCAGTACAGGCAAAGCAGGGAGACAAATGGATGTACAACCCACTGCTCTGCTCCCAGAGCGTTTGCAAAGAGCAATTGTTTCATGGCCAGTTTCGCTCATGAATAAACACAACCACTAACAGCATGGTTTACGTTGGCCCCTGGGGAAGCACTTTTGCAATTTCTTGCTAGAAACCCTCTAAATGCATCACTTCCCTGATCCCCGTGGAAATGTTTCCACAAACAGAAACCGCTGGGATGCTGCATGTGAATATAACCTACTGAATTTTTTAAAAATCCCATCTCGCTCACCTTTTCAAGGAGAGCGGCAGTGGGGAGAGCTCAGGTCATTTCACCAAGGCATCAGCTTTGCTGAAGCCTACAAAATCGTTCCATCTCCCAGTTCTCCATCCTGGGAGCAGATCTCTGCCTTAGACCGTGAAAGGAGCAGCAATGACAGGAGAAAGATGGAAAGACAAGTGGCATTGTTTCTGTGCTGTCGCTAGCGGGAAATAAACCTCGGCTTCTGGGATGCTGCTCCCGCCTTCCGTGGGCAGCTCTCCGCTCCCCCACGGCGGCATCTGTAAAGCATTGGAAAATATCGCTCATCTACCCAGGCCACGGGCTGGGCAGCGGCCACGGGCTGGGCAGCAGCCCCGGCCAAGCAGACCCTGAGAGCGGCGGGAGCCCCCTCCCCACCCCACCGTCCCGGCTGAGGCCCCGCACCTCGTCCCGTCACCACCATGATGCACTGGCTACCCCGGTGCAGACCACAACCTGGTGGGACAGTTTCGCCTCCATCCCCTCGGCCGGGACGGGCNACCCTTTTCCTCGTGGGTCGGGGCCCGGGGCCGGGGGGCCGGGGGGTCGGGCTGGGCAGGCAGCGAGCTCCCGCTGTGCCCTTCCCGCTTTCACAGCCGGCATGTTTTCCTTGTGTTAGCTGCTTAAACGGGCTGGGTATGAGCTTGGCTGTGGTGCGTTAAACAAGCAGCCTGATTTGAAAATAACCAATGTGTCAGGCTCGTTCCCGAGCGTTTTTTGGAAAACCCTGCAGGCAGGTGCAGGTGCCACATCAATATGTCAGCGCTCGGATGACGAGTTCATAATATTTTCTGCTTGCATTCCACTGTCTCCACGTATTAGCAAACAGGCTGCTCCCAAGCGCTGCTCTCCGGAGCCAGCGGTTGCAGATTTAATAACAAAATCATCGTTGTAAATCATTACTTGGTGATTCAGCATGGAAATACCTCATTATCACTTAAGCATGTGCAATATGCGACTTATGAAAACTTCTGAATTATGACTAATTAAGCGCAGGCCAAAAAATATCCCGGATCAGAACTATAGGCATCCACCGTGGAGAATAAAATATGTGAGGCCAACAGGACTCCCGGACACTGGGAGGTAAATACACCCATGCGAGGTTTTAATTGAACAGTACGTGGAGAGAAGCAGCGTGTTGCTCAGAAAGCTTCTTCCATCCCGAAGCATCGGGATACTTAGCAACATGAACCTCTAATTAACGGAATTTTTTAAATCTGCAACATGCTAATTAATTTCTATATTAATCACAAGAACTTTGAACACTGGCAGATTCAAAACCTCTTTGAAACAAATCCGTTTTGCTTTGCAACAGCTGACCCCAAAGACGCCGGTAACTGTGCACCCTGTGCCCGCTTGGCTCCTCCCGGTCTGTGGGACTGGAGTCGTTGGTGCCGAGAAACCGGGGGGCTCCCGCTGTCCCCCCGCCCGGAGGCGGCCGGCCAGGACACCGCAGCCTCGTAGCCCCCGCGCTCGATGGCTCCCAGTGGGATTTTCAGGTTTGTCTCAGGCAGTCAGCAGGAAGCATGGGGGACTGAACCACCGCCGAGCGAGCCTCTCGTGCTAAGAAAGGGTCTAAAAATAAGCTTTTAATACGCTCTTGCATCCTGTCAAGGCTTTAAATAGCTGCTTGGAGTTCAAATTTTAAAAACTGTTGAGCTCAAATCATTTATGACAACTTGGGAGCCAAAAATAAATGGGAATGAGGAAAGAGGAGGAGCCCGTCCCCCACGGTAGCTGCCGAGGAGAAGTGCCTGTGGGCTGAGCCCGCTCGGCAGCCTGTGCCTCCCGAGTGCCTCTGGGGCCGAGGGTTGAAAGCGGGTTGTTGTGGGGGTCACCCTGGAGGGGCTGGCCCCACGGTTGCCCCATCCTGCACGGCGTCACCTGCCGAACCCCGCGCCCGGTGCCTCTGCATCACCCCGTGCCGCACGGGCAGCAGCCTGTCCCGCCTGCGAAGGCGAGTTGCCTGCAACTGCTGGCACAGCTGGAGCCCTCCCGGTGCGGGAGCAAACAGCGTCCTGCCGGAGCCCGCAGCCGGGCACTGCTCCTCCGGCGGCACATCAGCAACTGGCAATGGCAGGGCAGCCTTGCTCAGCTCACAGGGGTTTACTGGAAGAGCTGCTTAAAACTCCCCCGTCGCCCGACACGCTGCAGTTGTTCAGTCTACGTGGCCCATCCCAGACGGCTTTACCCCGTCCTCCGGCAGACGGAGGGCAGGCAGAGCTCTCCTCGGGATGTCACGCACCGACTCTACCAACAGCCAGGGCAGCCGAGCGGGGAGCAGCGTCGCTCGTGTGCTGCGTGAAACGGAAGGGCCGCGGTTGGAGGGATTGGCCGTGTTTACCCTGCGGGGCAGAGGTGGCAAGGATGCTTTTGACCAGGAAACTAAGTCAAAATGACACACAAGCCAAGGAAGAAGCATGTCTCTGAAATGCTAAGTCACCTGAGGGACCATCTGATTGCGCCAGGTTCTCATAATTTTGGCCCATTGCAAAGACGTTCTTTTACCGTATAAAATATTAGACCCCACTTTAAATCAGTTTGTAATAAGAAAAGTGCAGGGAGCGCCTGCTCGTCTCTCTCTCCAAAGAGAGAGATCTGCAGAGTTTATTGCACTTTTGCTCTGCTTTTTATAAATAGGATGAGCTCTCGTGAAGAGACGAAAATGAACAGCCTGCTATATGGCAAATTCTTGTCTAACATCCTGAGAAGCTGCTATGGCCCAGCAGGCTCTTCGGAAAACAGCCGTTCCCTGCCGGGGGGGGCAGCGCCCTGCCTGCACCGCAGCGGCCCCCCCAGCCCTCACCCTCTGTCCCATGTCGTCTGCCGGGACGTGGCTGTGCCCAGCCCTCACAGCAGTTCCAGGGTTGATATCTCTGGAGAAGTGGCTTGGCTGGAGAACATCTAGGAGCAGCCTATCATCTAGGAGCAGCCTATTTTAAGCTGACTTGTGGCAAGGGCTGTCCCTGTGGAGCAGCTTTGGTGGCTGCACAGGGGGTGAGCACCTTTTCGGTAGCACCCGCGGGGACATCTGCAACCCTGACCGTGCCACTGCTGCTGCAACAGCCCGGGAGCAGCTCCTGAGCTGGGGACATGTCTCCATCTGCCGCGGGTCCCTCCTACGGGCACCTTGGCCAGGGTGGGCTCTCACGACGAGGAGTTTCGGGGCCGGGTCCTTACATCTGTGAAAAACTTCCTCTCCGCCGCATGGTGGTACCCAGATCTGTTATCATATTTTGTTTTCTAAAAGACCACCCGAGGGCAGGGATGATCCCTGCGTGATGCAGGTCTGCCCCCGTAAGCACCGTCGCCGGTCGGGTTGGGTCACCTGCCGCTGCGCAGGACAGCCCCACGACTCCTCTCCCACTGCCTGTCGCGCTGCGCCCAGCCAGCACCGTCGCCTGCGATGTGCGCCGGGCTGTAAGCAATCGCTGCTCGCGGGCGTTCCAGAAATATTCTGCACTCTTGTTCATTGAACTTTGATCTTTTATTCAATTTTCATTCTTCTGGAAAACTAAGAGACAAAAAGGAGGCCCTGATGCTCTCCGTCAGGGAGGAGGCTGCAAACGATGACGGTGCTGCCTGCCTGTAAAAAATAACAACGGGGCTGAGCAGGGAGGGGGCTCAAGAGCACAGGGCCAATTATTTCTTTTTTTCTGGACTTTGCAGGAGCCAACCCCTCTGCAGCCACCACTCTCTGGCCGATAAGGGAGCCAAGCATCTCCCCTCGGCTGCCTCCCTCTGCTGCGGAGGGCAGGCTGGGTTCTCTGCTCGCTGGCATTAGGGGGAGGAAGCAGCGAGCTGCAGCTCGGTGCTGTCCTCCTAAAACAGCCGAGTAGGAGGTGATGGAAAAAACATGTTTTCCCAAATCCTCGGCACTTTCCGCTGCAGCACTTGGCTCTGGCTCCACCTGCATCTTGCCGCGCAGCTCAGCGCGCTCCTCGGCAGCCAGGGCCAGCCCAGCACCGATTTTCTCTCTCACACACGCACGTTCCCGAGGTGGGAATACGGCTGGGGTGCAGGCTTCGTGCACCGCTCCCTTTCATCATGCAGCATCTGCTCTGCAAACAGCCTTTGAGAGGGGGTCCCCGCACACCGCGGCGCCGCCAGCCCGAGGCTGCCCTGGACCCAGCTAGCCGAAACCGCAGGCTTGCGCTGCGCCACAGAAAATCCCCAGCTGTGTTTAATCAGCATTTTCCTTGATCATGTTGGAAACCTTTCAGGAGCACAGCTTTGTTCCTGCTTATTTATGTTGAATTGCTTTTAGGGGGCTAATTCCCAAACAGATGCCTACGCAGGTGCATGCCAGCAGAGTGTGGGCTTTATGGGAAAAGGCTGGATTTGTACTCGGGGTAAAGATGTGGTTGCTGCCTTGCCTGCTGCAGAGGCGAGGAATGAGGTTCCCAGCTGATGCTGGGAGACAGAATTGTCCCGAGCAAGTTGGTTGCTCATGAAAAGGAAGGAGAAGCAACGGTGTGTGTACCTGCTGTCGGGGCTTGCATTAGCTCTGCCCCGTGAGGCTGGCTGGCATCTGGCTGGGGTGACCCCCAGGCTGACACCCACTCGGGTACGGGCAGGTCCAGCAGGATCTGGTCGCCTGAGGCCCCGGCGCTGCTTCTGCCCTCGCACACGGCTGCGCCCACAGACCCGCAAGGGCTTTGGGACCCTCTCGCCTCCTGCCCTCGCCCCACCACTGCTGCCGCCCCCAGACCTGCACAGGCGTCCCCAGCGCCCGGGAGCAGCGTGAGTGTTGCCGGTGACAGCCGAGTTCAGTCCCTGCAGTGATGACAGGACGGAGCCCGCCGGCTCTGTGCCTGCCAGCAGAGCTGGGAGCAGAGCCCTGCCCGCCCTGCCGCGGGCCCGGGCAGGCAGCTGCCACACCGAGCAGGCAGTGCCACAGCTGCTGTCACCGACCCGCAGGAGCAAAGCCCTTTGGCCGTGCTGTGGTTCGCATGGATCAACCGGCAGTGCACGCTGCTTGCAGCGGAGCTGCTGTGTTACCCGCAGCTCACAGAGATGGCAGAACTCTGCAGAGAAGGAGTGATCGTGGTTCACAATGGCAGGAGCGGGTCCTGGCAGACGGGGCTGGCAAAGCTGCAGCCCCAGAGGAACCTCGCGGGTACCCCAGGGAGCAACAGAGGCAACCGAGGTGGCTGGTGGCAACAGCAGCCCCCAGGGAAGTTCTCCCAGGCGGCGAGCTGGGACCTACCCATCTCCTCCCTGGGTCAGGCAGCAGCCCAGCGTGGGGATGGATGTGCCACGCAGCAGATCTGGCTTCCCCATGTGCCAGATAGTGGGGTACGAGCAGCCGGCAGCCCCGGTGCCCAGCCCCAGCCCTGGGCATCCAACGCCCAGCCAGAAGGAAGAGCCCTGACTGGTGGGGAGGAGAGGGGGCACAGGGGGAAGAGTTCTGGGGGCAGATGGCTGTGGGCAGGTGACTGGAGCACCGGCTGCAGCAGTGGCCTCCCCAAAAAGTGTCAGCTCAGCATCAGGCAGATGGTCCCGGCACGAGGCTCCTGCAGCAGGCAGCTGCCTCCACCCCGGTGCCCCGGAGCTCGGCAGGCGCAGTGGCTCCACAGGACGAGCCATGAGGTGGGTGGCCCCTGCAGCTCCCCCACTGCAAGCTCGGACCCAGGGGCACCCAGCACGGCACGGCACCACCCTGCACAGCACCGCACTGGTGCTGGGCACAGCCGCCTTGGACTGCGGGTGCAGGAGCAGTGCTCTGCAGTGGGAATATAGCTGGCCCCGCTGCCACGAATCAATAGCTCTTGGGGCAATAGCTCCTTAGAAAGCACTAATGCAAAATTAGGACCAACCTTGCACCCTCCTCTCCCACTGCTGCCAGGTGGGAGGGGAGACTCAGCACCTGGAGGATCAGGCCCTTTCACAACAGCAGTGCGATAAAATGCACTCTGCCATCCAGCCTCTGGTTTTGGGTGTCTTACGAAAGCACCTCGGTGCAGAAGTCACACTGAAAACAGTTTTGCATGCAGCTCTTTCAATTACTAATCTCAAAGATTAAAAGGATGTATCCCACAACAGCAGAACAATGTGGATGTGAAAATGAAACTTAATAATGAATAATTTGCTCTCTAGGGGAAAAAAATGCCAAATGGAAGTATATTGTACTTGCAGTCATGTCATTACAGATGTAGTAATTTTGTGGTTCTTACCAACCCCTCATGAAAACAACACTCCTGAGCAGCCTCCCCGTGAGTGCCCAGGAAGGCTTCCCGAGCCCGCCGGGGCAGAGCCCTGAGGACCACAACCTCCCCGCTCCAGGGGCTGGCAGAGAGGTGTCGGGAATCCCAAATGGTAAAACAAATGTAAATGTGTCAACAGGAGCAGAGAGGGAATAATGAGCCGGCAGCCGCAGAAAGGGAGCCAAGCCTCGGGAAGCCGAGTGTGGAGGTGTCAACAGCCGCGGAGATGAAACAGCAGCCTGGGGACGGCGCGGCAGAGCCAGGCTGCGGGGATGGGTAAGACCTGAGCAAATCCTTATCTCTTGCTTGCCTGGGTTTTTTTCCTTTTCTTTCTTTTTTTCCCCCTGCACAATGGTAATTGCAACTCACTGCACAGTCGGGGGGAGCACAGGCGGAGGAGAGGGCTCAGCTCCCGCACCCAGAGCTGCTCTGTGGGACCCCTGGACCGGGCTGGCATTCGTGGGGCGTAGCTGCAGGTCTCGGCCGGGCGGTTGGCAGCTCTGGCAGCACTGCGGGCAGGGGGTGTGTGCGCAAGCCCTGCGGGCTGGTCCTGTGCAGACGGGTGAGCAAGGTGGGTATTTGCACACAGAAATAAGCACCTGCAGAGCTGACCCCCGCACAGGGCTGAGCGGGGTCAGGAGCTTGTAGACCTGTCTTCTTGGGCTCTTCGTTTTTGAAGGAGAAATGTTGCAATATTTGCGCCCATCCTCGAAGCCCGAGCACCCGTCTGCTTCTGCAGCCAAGACCTGGACCCGTCCTGGCCCATCCCTTGCATGCCCGCCTGCTGCAGGGAGGCCCAGGGACATGGCGGAGGCACTGGGCACTTCGCAGCACCACATGCGGGTCTGCCGGGCTCTGGCCCGCAGCCCCAGTAGTCACCGGCGTGGGCTGTGCTGCTTGTACATGTTGGAGCTGCGGGAGCGGCGAGGTACCACATGGTGCGTGCCGGGAAAATGGGAGGGAGACCTTGGAGCGTGGGAAAGCTGCTGTGCTGGAGGGGGTTGCTGCTCCCGGAGCAGAGGGAAAGCTGCCCTGGGCAGCGCGGGCCGTGCTCGGGACGAGCTGTGCAGGTGCTGGACACGCACCCAGCGCCCACATGCCGCTCTCAGGGTGTCGACGTGCAGAGCAGCCACGTAGAGCATCCCAGGGTGGCGAGTCCCTGCCTGCTGCTGCTGCACAGCGCTGCCTGGCCCGGGCATCCTGCTGGGACACCCGAGGGGAGACCCCAGACCCCCGGCACTGCCAGGCAGAAGCGGGGGCTCGGGCCGGGGGCTCAGGCAGGGCCGGGGGCAGGGCAAGGCTGCCATCTACAGACTGCCGAGTGGGAGGAGGGGGGCCCTGCCCGGGGCCTGGGACAGGGATGGGGATGCTGGGGGTCCCCGAAGCCCCCGGCCGGCAGCATGAGCAGCCTCGGCTGCTGGGAACCGGCTGCTGCCAAAGCGGCTGACCCCGCAGTGACGAGCCCGGGGAGCACCCAAAGCCCCGATGCGGCTCCGCGAGGTGCCCTGCAGTTGTCCCTGCTGGGCTCCCATGGGACCCCGCTCGCTGCCCGCAGCCAAGCGCCCTGCCCGCAGGGAGCACGCGGGCAGCCAGGCGAGAAAAGGCTCAGTTTATGCCATGTCATTTAAATTGATAAATCATGCTAACGAGAGCTGCATCCATCACAAATGTCCTCACTAGGCTTTGGTCATGCGTTAATATTAACAGGGATCTCTCACCTGGGGTGAGCTGGGCTGAGCACCCAGACTCCTGACCCCTGGCAGCCCATGGGGCAGCGTGGGACTGGGGCAGCTCCAGGCAAAGAGCTGAGCAGAGAGAGATGTGTCACAGCAAAACCAGCCTGGCACATCCCACAGGAGCCGCGGTCCCACTCTGGTCAAGGCTCAACGCTCCCGGGGCTAGGACACCAGGTGGGAAGGTCCCATCCATCGCCTCTCACCCTCCCCGCCTTGGTGGCACAAGGAAAGCCGTGTCCGGCTGCCAGCATGCAGCTCCTCCAGCTCTGCCTGGAGCAGCCGGCGCAGCTCTGCTCTTCGCCCTCCCCGTGGCCAGGCCGTGCGTGGCCAGCCTGGCGGGGAGCTGCGCCATGCCCCACGCACTGCAGGCGAGGGGCTGGCAGCGCCAGCGCTGGCACGTTTGAATACCACAGCAATTTTCCCGGTGAATAACCAGCACGCACCACGCTGGCAGCAAGCTGGGCAGAGGCTCCAGGATCCCAACTCTGCAATCGCATTTGAAAGGCTTGCCCAGGCTGTCTGTCCCCAGGACTGCCCCGGTGCCAGGACACACCAGGGGTGTCACACCAGGGGTGTCACACCAAGACCCTGGGTGCCACCCTCCGGGGTGCCGGGGGACAGTGGCTCTGAGTGTCCCATCCCTGGACGTGGAGCTGTGGATGCAGCACAGGCGGATTTGCCGGCTTTGGCCCCTCGGTTCACACAAGAGCCCTTCTCCGTCCCAGGGCGGTGCCGGGGCCGGTGCCCCACGCTGGGGCATCGCTGCTGGCAGCCTCCATCGCCCCCGCAGCCCAGGCCCGGGCAGCAGCCATGCGAGGAGCCATACGGCGGCCACGCGCAGTCCATATTGCAGGTGACATCCAGCGGCTGCGGGGAGGCAATGCAGCCCCACTGCCACCACGGGCACCCCGCACCCCGGCACCCACACCAGGGCACGCAGCCGCCGGCCCCCAGCGCCTCACGGGGCTCAGCAGCTCCGAGCAAACCTGGATGATGCTGGACCCTGCTCTGCTCAAAGGGTCACGGGGATGTCGGGCGAGCCAGAGGACTCACTTACGGGGAGCCGCCCGTCCCCACGTCATCAGCGTGGCGCTCCCGCACTCTGAGCATCGCTTCTGCCTGCCCACAGCCTCGCGGTGCATGGCCGAGCCCCGAGCCCTGTGCCACGCTGGGACAGAACAGGGTGGGAGAGGGGCTGAAGGGTGCAAAGCCCCAGCTCAGCCCCGACCATGCCCCACCGCTCCCAGCGAGCTCCCCCCGAGGTGCCGCGCACAGGCTGGCACCCCACGCACCCCTCCCAGCAGGGCTGTGCTCATGCTGGGATGCGGCAGCTGCCGGGAGAGCCCTTCCTCCTCTGCCCTGCACCACTCGTGGGATCCGGCAGCGCCCGGCAGGGCCGTGACACCGCTGCTGGGGGAGCACGGGGACAAGGGACACGCGTGGGCCCAGCCCTGGAGGGACACCCTGGGTGCCCGGCCGTGCCTCCCTCTGCTCCTCCAGGACCTGGTGCTTGCACAGGAGACTGGGACGCCCTGTGCACCAGTGGGTGCCTCTGATCCAGGGAAAAGTGGGATGTCCGTGCCAGGTCAGGACCAGTGAAAACCAGTTGGAAGACAGCCCTAAAACCGGAGCGTCAGGACGTTTAGTCTGCTGCCAGTCCTGGCACATCACCCCGAGGTACCCGCTGGGCACGAGGCTGCCACCGTCTCCAGAGCTGGACGTGCCAGGGCCTCCTCGACCCCAGGTAGCCAGAGGGTCCAGCTGCTGGGGAGAAGGGAGCTGCTGGGGAGGGGAGGCATTAGGAGGTATTTGCAATTTCCTCCCCACCCCAGGGGGATTTTCTCTCCCCTCTCCAGAGGGCAGCAGGAGAAAGCTCACTTTTTGTCTCCCTCCAAGAGCTACTTTAATAACAGAAGTATGCGGGGGGAGGCCAGTAAGCACAAATAAATCCGCAGACAGGAGCACCAGCGACAGGAGCTCACCTTGTCCCCAGGGCCTTGCCAGGAGCCCTGCCCCAGGCCCCCGCAGCTCCCACGCCTCGGCCCCACGGCAGCCCAAGTCCCGCTCCTGGCGAGCGTGTCCTGAGCTCTCCTGCCCTGCTGCCAAAGGGGGGTTGCCCCACCGGCAGCAGGCATCGCCCAGCACCAAATGCAACCTGGATGGGACACCCCAGCCCCGCAGAGCTGGGACCCAACAGGACACCCCAGCCCCACAGGCAGACCAGCCTTTTGCTTGGCCGCTGGCAGCTGCAGGAACCAGTGTGTCAGCACTGGGCTCTCTGAATGCACGCGACATCTCAGCAAACGCTGCCAGAGGCCCCCCTTGCTGTCCTGCCCAAGGCCGTGCTCACCCCAGGCACGTCCAGCTCAGCACGGCTGGGGGACAGCAGGTCCCTTGGTGCCACCTCCCTCCCGGTGCTGCTCAGCACCGCAGCCCCGTTTCTGCCCCTCCTTTTGGGGCATCAGCCCCACTGCCATCATGTCGGCATCGTGAATGAGCAGCTTCTGCAAAGAAACTCATTTTGGGAGCGAGCCTTGTTTACTCTGAAACAAATGTTCACATCCTTTGGAGCTACTCAGCTACATAATCATCAAAAGCAACACGGGACCCAGGGTTGCTCTTTCTTTTTGTACTTGTCCACTGGCCGCTCACAAAGATAAAAGGCTTGGCTCCGGCCGGCCACAGTCAGTCCCACAGGCTTTGTCTGGCTGAGCCCGCCGTGCTTTCCCACCACGCCAGGGCAGTGGCACCCGGTCAAGGCACGGCAGCGCCGGGGCAGGTGGGAGCACTGCGAGAGCCACCGGTGCAGTCAGCAATGCTGCAGGACTCGAGCTGCTCTTGCACGGGGCTCGAGCCTCCTGCGAACCCTGAAACACGAGGCTCTTCCAAAACAGCCCGAGACCTGTCACAGCTGGGAGGAAAAGAGCTGCGGGCCATGCTCCGGCTCGGGCACAGACCGCTTGCGCTAGCGGAATGCTCTTACGGCCCTTTGGTGTCGCCGTGGGTTTGTCGTACACAACCCCCCCCCATCCAAAGCAGTGGGGACATGTTTGTCACTGTCACCCCCCTCTCTCCCACCGGGGAAACCTGCAGGGGGGCACACGCCAAGGCAGGGCCAGGGGCGAGGGACGGGGTCCCAGCCCTGGGGGCACATGGGGAGCACACAGCCTGCGGCTGGTTCGGGGGAGGGCTGGCATCGGGACAGCTTCTCACAAGCCCCGATTTGTCCAGGAAAACCCCAGACGTTTGTGCTCACGGGCACAGACCCTCACACTGGCGCACAGACACCTGCAGAGGTTTTGTTGATCCAGTTTAACCTGGTCCAGCCTAATAGGGCCCCCCGGTCCTGCTCTGCACCCAAGCGCCCATCCCCACGTGTGCTGAGCCGTGACCGTCTCGTGGGACTGAGACAGCAGCAGGACACAATCGTCATCTGAACACGTGCCTGACCGAAGCGGTTGGGCTGCATGGGCAGAGGGTGCTTCTCCCCGGCCTCACCGGCATCCCCGGCAGCATGCAGTGCCGCCAGCCTCAGTGCAACGCAGGGAAACATCTGTCCCCTCTCCCTCCTCCTCTGCTCGCAGATGTTTTAAATGGGACGGTTTGTACCTGCCAGCAAAGTCAGATGCTGAATGTGGCCTCGTCCGACAGCCCGAACCCCCGGCTCTGCATGGCTCGGAGCTGGAGAGGCCACAGCGCCTTTCGCTGCCACCTGCCCGAGGCCCCGGGGGGCTGCGCGCTCCCGGCGCACTGCCGGCATGCTCCCGGCTGGGAGCAAAGGTCTCCCTGCGCGCGTTACCCGTCCCCGGCAGGCTTTTGTTAACTCCAGTCAGTGGAAACATTCCCCAGCTGTGTTTTCCATGTGGAGGGAGGCTGGAACGCCGGGGCAGGCTCCTGAGTCAGCGGGACGTGCACGGGTTCCTGAGCGAGCCTGCGCCGGACGCCGGGAGCCCGGCAAGTGGCAGATGCAAAAGGGCTTAACGTGGCCCCGGGCGCTTCAGCAGATGCTATTCCTGAGCGAGCCGAGCCGGAGCTCCCCTCACCCTTCCCACGGGACTGTCACTGCCCACGGCCAGGCCACTGCTCCCCGAGGTGACAGCCTCAGCCGAGCCCCCTGCAAAGTGCAGAGGGACCGAGGGGGCAGCGAGGGGCAGCACAGCCTGCAGCCGCCTCCCCGCGCCGCTTGTCAGGCTTGCCAGCGCTGTCACCATCTCTTGTTATTACGGTAGCAGATAAACCTGGACCGAGAAAAGAATGAACTGAAGATGCAGCCGCTCTGAGCTCACGGTCGCGGGGGAGCACAGGCTTTGGTGTCCGTGCTGCCCGCGTGCGTTGAAGCTCCCACAGCTCACTGTTCTCCAGCTGAGGAACTACACAAAAGTTTCAGTTTTGAAAAAAAGGCTATTTCCACCTGAAAGGTGACCTGTGCTCACTCCGTGCTTGCACCATGGCCTGGGAAAGGGTGACAAAGCCCCCGGGAAAGCAGTGGGTGAGGGGGAAGGGAGAGGTCTGGGTGGTGGGGAGGACAGTGATCCGAAGGGAGGACACAGGGCATCGGTATCGACGGCTGTTTTATTGACCCCACCCTTCCCTGCAAGCCTTCCTCATCGCTGCCTTCAAATCCAGTTTACGTTAGCTGTGCAGACAGCGAGGCCAGCTGCAGGAGCAGGGACGTGCCAGCCCCAGAGCACCAGCAAGGGCTCTGCCACCCACCTCCAGCTGTGCACCCGGCTGGGGGTGAGGACAGGGGACAGCAGTGGGGGCTGTTCGGGCCAGCGAGGACCCGATGGGTGTTGTACTGGCCTCATTTCAGCCAAAATGCGCCTGTGGTGAGTCCCCATGACCCAGCCCAGTGCTGGGTGCCTGAGGCTGAGGGCTGTGGCCGCTGCCGTCTGCTGGACCAAACTCACCAGCTTGCCGTCACTGCTGAGCGCTGGTGATCGCCGGGGCCAGACCCAGCCATGCAGAGGTGCCCCCACCTTGGGGGGCATCGCTCCCACCTCGGGGATGCTCACAGCCGTGACAGGAGGACCCTGGCCGCCGGGCAGTTAAGCCAGGAGTGCCCGCTTGGCATCGCCCCGCCAGCAGCTCCAGGGGAGTCCTGGGGGTTCGTTTGCTGCTGACTCATGCTGGGAGAGGATCTCCGGTTTAACCCAAGCATCCCCTAATGCGCCTGGTGCAGAACCGTTCCCCGGGCACTCGCTAATGCCTGCACGGAGCGGCTTGATGGCTGTGACAAGCTCACACACGCCCGAGCTGGGGAGTGGAGATCCGGATTCCTCAGCTCCGGCCTCAGCTGCACTGGAGCTGAAAACAGGAGTGGCTGGGGTGCTCCGGGGCGAAGGCGTCAGTGGCCGGGACTGGTCACAGCCCTCCAGCCATCCGGCAGGTTCAGCTCCGGTGGGCAGCGAGCAGCGCTCGCCTCCCCCGTGCCTCCCTGTCCGGCGCAGAGCGGGCGCGTGCCCTCGGTTGACCCACCCCACCGGGATGGACCGGGCTTGGCCGCGCTCCTTGAGCCGTTGCCCTGGAGTGCGCTGAGGGGGAGGAATCACTCACAAGAGGAGAAGCGGAGGACAGCACGGGGACACGGTGACACAGGGGGAGCTGCCTTGGGGCATGGGATGGGGTGGCACCACGGGCGCAGGGGCCCCGACAGCCACCGTGGGCAGCCGGCGCAGCAGGCAGGGACAGGGGTAACGGACCTTTCCCAGCCACCCGCAATGGGGATTTCTTGACTTTTGGAAGCGGGGCACCCCCAGCCCCGATCCCCCGGCACTGCCGTGGCAGCGGGCTGGGGAGGGCGGCGGCTGTCGGTGCCTTTCTGCAGCGTCAGACAAATCCGCCCAGCTGAAACCCCACGATTTATACAGCTTAATCCGGCAGCGGGCAGGTCCCCACCCGCACCCGGCCAGGCTGGGGTGCCGGGCTCAGCCCCGGCGGGCGCAGGGCCGAGGGGGACGGTCCCACCCCGCAGGGAGGGGACTGAGGTTATGAAATTTGTGAATGGGGAGTGTCTGGGGGGCTGGAGCAGAGGGAGCCCACGGGGCGTGGGGCACTCGCTGCGGGCAGCACAGGCAGGCTGGGGCTGCGGTGCAGGCAGAGGCGACTCGCACCCCGGGGTCCCGGTGCTGCACCTCCCGCCCTCGCCAGCAGAAAACCCCGTCGCCTTCCTGCATCCGACAGACGATGCCGACCGGAGAGAAGAGACAACCGGTGATGTCCTAACCTTTATTTCACGCATTACCAGTCTAGCTTGCTTTTTGCATTTTATATCCTAAAGTTTTAGGGGGGAGACGTCTCCTGAGGCCATTCTCATCTCCTTATCACTTTTCCAGCCCAGCTTCTTCACTGTAACTGTTGGACGGAGAACTGATAAGGGTATGCGAGTGACACGAGCAACCCTCCCGGCACACCAGCCCCCGGCTGTCCCCGGCTGTCCCCGGGCTGTCCCCAGCTGCAGTGCAGCCTGCGCGGGCTGGGATGTGGCAGGCACGCGTGCTTGCTCTGCTGCAGACATTGGCTCTAAATAAAACTGACTGCAAAGTAAACTCAAGGGTTAAAGAAACATTCTTTTTTCACTAAGAGCTGGCAGGTGCTGTCGTTCCAGGCTTTTTCTCTTTCAGCATCTACAACAGGTCTCCTGCAGGAAAACGCATTTTTTTAAAAAGGTCTTGAAATACTGTTTGTACGAGGGGTCCTGAAGTGCTATTTTAGCACGTTACCGTTTGCCTGTGTTTCAGTGGAGTTAGCTTGAAATTCTTTGGAATTGGTATAAAGAGTAATTACAAAAGTAAGAAATAAGCGTTGCGTAAGTGTAAAACTCCTATGCTTTATATGTGCCTGGAATTGCTTACATTAAAAGTTATTTATTCCAAATGTTTACATGATTTTAAAGGTGAGTGCTTGCAATACGGCTTGAACTGCGGCTGATGAAAGGAACTGCCTTGCCAGAAAGTCAAATACCCCCGTGAGTCAGAGGAACAAATCCGGGATTTAGGGAAGCAAACCAAAGCGTGAGGTAAGGGGGTATTTGCTGAGCAGAGAGGCGTGCGGCAGAGCCCCG
Source organism: Fregata magnificens (assembly GCA_013389945.1). Classification (NCBI taxonomy): domain Eukaryota; kingdom Metazoa; phylum Chordata; class Aves; order Suliformes; family Fregatidae; genus Fregata; species Fregata magnificens. Next base: position 46,043 of record WAAD01034483.1, on the reverse strand, counting down.
CGCTCGCACGCAGGCTTGGTGTGCTGCTGGGGCGCAGCCCGTGTCCCCGCCGAGCCCAGGGTGCTGGGGGTCACGCGGGGGCTGCCCCCCATCTCACAAACCACTGCTCTAAAGCACCCGGGATTTGCTTCACATTTCCAGCCTCTTTTTTTCCAGTTTTCCAGCTATTCCAGTCATTCAGATCTTCCCTATCATCTCCGCTAAAGCGTTTTGCACAAGCGGGGTGCCGGGAGGGGCTGTGCCACATTGCAGAGCCCGTGCCGGCACACCGGCGTTGCTGGGTGCTCGCCCCACGACCGAAGGGCCAGCCGGAGAGGAAGGAGACAGCACCGGGGGGAGGTTTCTTTGCACGGGGGAGACAGCCTGGCCTGGCTGAAACCCATCGGCCGCGCAGCCCTCGCCCCAGGGCTGCCCGGGTCCCACACGATCCCCCACGGCCACAGACCACTGCGGCCCCGCGGGGCTCCCAGAAACGTCGCCATCCTCACAGGGACCGAGATGTCGGGGAAGGGGCAACGCCGGCACAGGCAGCCCCTGCCCGCAGCTCCCTGCACGCCCCTTGGCTTCACAGAGGCTGGAGGGGGTCCCAGAGCCGCCCGGGGGTGGGTGCCCCAAATCCCCTCAATTTCCAGGCACAGGCATCGGAGCAGGGACCGACATGGACGAGGCAGCTCCATGTCAGGCACCACAATCACCGGCTGGCCTGGGGAGGGGATGCACCCCCCAAACCCAGGTACTCCCCTCAGACACCCTCCTGCCCAGACCTTCCCACTCCCAGAGCCTGGGCCCAATCCTGACGCTTGAGACCTGGCCCTGCCCCAGACAGCGAGTTGGAGGCGCAGCACCAACGTGGGGGTCTTGGCCCCCCCGGGCTCGTCCTCCCGCGGCCGGCGGCTGCACTGCCTCGTGCAGGGCATGGCTCACTGCACCCGCTGTGCTTGTTTGGGGAGCACCAGGCTGCACCCTGGGTGCTCTCCCCAGATCGCAGGCAGCACAATGGCAGCCCCCGCCACAGCCGGCGGGAAGGGGCATCGCCGCTGGCTTGTGCTCCTGCGGCAGTCAGCCCTTCCCATGAAACTCAAGCGTCCTCTCGGAGCAGAGAGGGAAGTGTCAACATTTGGGACAGGCTCTATCGCTCCTCACCTTCGGCTGTCACCAGCCAGAGTCGTGAGACGATAACCTCGCCGTGCAACCACCCCACTGACTCAGAACCCAGGCCAAGGGTGGCAGGATCGGGACCCCCCTGCAGCATGGCTCTGCAGAGCAGGGGGCGGGTTTGCAGGAGTGGCAGCAGGCAGACATCCCAAGCAGGCTGGCACCAGAGGGCATTGGAGCACTCGGGGGTCCCAGGACGTCCCCCCAGCCCGCCCACCCACCGGGGAGCAGCAGGACAGAGCGCTGCTCTACCAACAGCCCCTCCAGCTTCTCAGCCGGGCAGGGCTGCTCCCGTCACCCAGGGAGGTGGGAAGGCAGCAGTGAGCCCCAAAAACGAAGCAGGGGGAGAGGAGGTTCCTCCTTAGCATCCCCCTGTGACCTGGTCCAGGGGACCAAACCCGGGGTGCTCCCGGCATCCTTGACTCAGCTGCCAGCGGTGCTGGGGGTTTTCCCGGGGGAAGCGGCAGCAGCATGGGGAGAGCCGAGAGCTGCTGGGAGCCACAAACCAGCCGGGCGCGAGCGTCTGCGTTCTCACGGCCACTTCTGCATGAGGGGTTCAGCGGCGGGACGGGACCTCATCTGATCCCTCTCCAAACAGAGCCGCCAGCGAATTGTCAGTGTGCATTTGGCTTTCACCCATGGCAGGTGGTGTGATTAGCCATGAAAAGCAGGCTTAGCGTGGGCTGGAAAACTACTGAGGCAGCCGAATTCCCCGCACCGGCCCCAGCCCAGCCCCAGCGATGGGGAGCCGAGCCGGCGGAGCCGCAGCCGGGGGGTGTCAGAGCAGAGGGAGAGCAATGGCTGAGCCAGCACTGGCACTGCTGCCGTGCAGCCGCTTCCCTCCCAGAGCACGTAGCCCTTATATTAAATCCATAAATAGGAAATTCCACTTCTTCAGAAAAAAACAGAATCCGGATATTTCATAAGTGTCCCAGCGGACATGAGAGACGAATCAGGAAATTTCATTCAGCAGCAATATTAAAATTGCCACAGACCTTCAGCCAGCCGTGGCAAAGCACCCGCGCTGCGTGCCCGGGGCCCGGCACAGTGCGAGGGCTGGTTGCGGGGACACACGTGCCATGGCTTCTCGGCCGCAGCGGCTGCATGTTCCACCATCCTTCACATCCCTCCTCCCCGCCAGGCCTTGGCAGGCCACAGCCGCTATTTTCTCTGCAATAGGTGACCCCAGGTTTAGCAGAGCCAGGCTGCAGCTCTGGGAGAACTTCCATGGGAAAGCATCGCCTCCCACCCATGGCATTCCCAGCTGCAAAAGCGAGGCCCCCTGCTTTGCAGCCGCAGCCCTGGCAGAACTGGTGCTGCCAGGCTGCCTGCACCGAGCCTGCCGTGGGCAGCGCAGACCCTCCTCACACACTGCTGCCAGCATCAGCTGTGTGTGCTGCACAACCACTGCCCGCCTGAGCCCTGATAACGGAGGTAACAGGCTGCAAGGGCAGGGACCCAAGTGGCCAAGAGGCTTTTCCCAACACAGCTGCAGGGAAGAGAGCAGAAATGCGGTGTGCCGCTGCGGCATGGGGTGATGGGGCAGGCAGAGGTGAGGCAGGGAGAACATGCTGCTGGTCAGAGGTCCAGATGGTGGGTGCCTGCAGGAGACCCCCGCGCTGCCAGCGGAGCCCAGCGTGCTGCCCTGGCTGGGTGGGAAGAGCTCTGCTGCCGGCCACTCTGCACCGCCCTGCACTGTCCGGCACCGCGGGACCGCTCCTGTGCTGAGACAGGCAAAAGGGTCTTCCCCAGCGCGGCTGGACCGGAGCCAGATCTGGAGGTGCACTGATGCTCTTGTCATCCCCCTCTGCTCACAAACCACAAGCTTTCCAGAGCAAAGCCCGCCGGCATAACTCGCTTTCCTATCCACGAGGCATTGCGGTGTGTTCCCAGTGCTGTGCAGGCAGGGGAGGCAGGATGGGGAATCATGATAATTGCTCGTGCTTTCCCACGTGGAGGCACGTCCACAGGTGGTGGTGGGAGCAGGGGGAGTCACGGGTCAGGAAGGCTGCCCTGGCACTGCTGAGGCCGCACTTCAGTGCCTGTGGGCGCTGGCTGCAGAGCCGGTGTTAGCACCACACTCTGCTCCCACCCGGAGCGTGCAGAGCTGGGAGCCCGTGGGCCACTCGGGAGGAGGCAGAGTCTTGCGGCCGTTTGCACCGGGGCTCCCCGGCACTCCTTGTGCCCAGCACCCAGTGCCCAGCCCACCTCCACCCACCGGATAGAAACTGGAGGTCAGACTGCAGCTGGCCGGGGCCGTGGCTGCTCCGCTGCAACCCTCTCCATGCCCGTGCCAGAGCTGTCCTGCCCTGCCAGCGGTGCTGCCCACCGGCCCCGGCCCTGCCTACCAGCGGCTCTCACAGCCCGTCCTGGCACCCGACGGTGCCGGCGCTTGGCCACACCTGGTGCACGCCAAGCGAGGTACCCTGCGCTAGGCCCCGAGAGCACCGCGCCGAGGAGGGAGGACACATGTTGGGAGCAGCCACGTCCATCCTGGCAGCATGCGCAGCGCAGAAGCGCTCACCTCCCCTCGCTCCGCTGGGGAAAGAGCCGCCCCCACAGGCACCGCACAGAGGTAATTGCAGGTTATTACACAGCTCTGTTGTTAAATACGGATCACTTCTCTTCCGACAAGCATTCTATGTAATGCAAACTCAGATCATCTCCCTCCTCCACCAAGCACCTCTCCTCACCTGCCAGGAGCCGTGGCAAGTCACGGCGGTGGCAAAGGACACAACGCGCATCATGTCACAGCCGTGGCAGAGGATGCAATGTGCATTGGACACATCGCGGACATGGACACCTCAAACCACAAAGTTATTTTCCAGACTCAGTACATTTGTCCACAGGATCAGTTTGGGGGGGATTCTGAGGCAGGTGAAAGTTGTGCCTCTCCCACCGTGAATTTTCAGTAGGTAATTCACCCCGCAGTCTTTACAACGCTCTCCCTGCCATATCGCCCCAGCTAAGTGACTAAATTGTTATTTTACTGCCTTCTTGCAGAATCCCTGCTTGCTTTCCATTTGAAGTTTACCTCGTGAAGCGCAGAGGTAAGGTGCTGCAGCAGCACCATCCCTTCCCCAGGCATCCACCCTCAGGTGCCGCTCGTGTCCCTGGCCCCAGGACGTTTCATTACAGCTGCCCCAATAATTCTTTCATGTACGTGATTTTTAGAAAAACTGGAAGTTAACCATACTAAGTATGGCTCTGCCCCTGTTGCACCACAGCACAGGCTGAAGCAATTGTCACCGTAATTACACACTCGCAGCGATGGGGGAGAAAGGTCGGAGTCTTGGAAAGCCAAGGACAAGGACGAGTCTGTCTGTCCTGTCCCCCTTACTGCGTGCTCCCCCAGGCCCCCACCCACCTAGCCGGGACGTAGTGGCACGGCTGTCTTCTGCTCCCATGGAGAGTCATTTTGAGGCAGCAAGAGAAAATTTCATCCCAGATGGCCTCAACTTTGGCAGAGTCAGAAACCAACTGCCCAGATCCCGGGCTTTGTTTCCAAAACAGCATGCCTTTGTGCTGACGGACTTACCGTGTGTGGTGGGTCGACCTTGGCTGGCTGCTAGATGCCCACCCAGCCGCTCGCCCTCAGGTGCCTCCACCCTCAGGTGGAGTTCAGACACTTGGGTTGGAGAGACCGGCCATCAGCCCCGTCCCTTCGGCAGAGCAGCACCCCCGGCACCCAGCAGCCAGGGTGAGCCGTGCATCGAGGGCTGATGCTCTGGAGCAGCGTGTCCGGCGTCTTGCCCAGTGCCCACGTTTGTCCTGCCCTGTCTCACCATGGCTGTCCTGCCAGCTGGGGGGTCTCCTGCTGCGCACGACGTTCAGAGCCCCCTAGAGCTATCTGTTCCCAACACAGCGGCACACACCGTCCAGAGAGGGGAGCGCAGCGTTGGAGCCATCTGCTTTCAAGGGACAAGGACATGAGCTTGAGGAAAGAGAAATAGGAAGAAGAAATCCTTAGCAGTGACACTTGTATGGCATATGGCACACAAGGACCCCCAAACCCTCCAAAATCATTAACTCTGCTCTGTGAGACCGCTCCAGCCCCAGCACAGACACAGCTGCTCTTCTTCAGCAGCGGGTAATGGAGGGGCCCCGATCCGACAAGTGACAGGGCTGAGGCAGGAGCTCAGGACCGCTGGCTGCTCACCCTCCTGCATCGCTTCCCTGCCCGTAAACTAATGCATTAACCCCTCTCCCCCCGAATGCCATCAGCTGCCCTTCTCCAGACAATCATGAAAATGAATGTTTCATCAGGGAGAATTGGTATGAGGTCAAAACAAAATTACTTTCCATATAAACAAGCTTAAATCAAGATGATTTTTAGATGAAACTCTGTTTGCCGTGATGGGTCTCAGCGCTAGATGCGTAACGCAGGAGTGCCAGAATGCCACGGCCAATGTTTACCCAACCCACCTGGAGCACAAAAAATGTCTGGAATGGGAATTCAGCAGAGGACACTGATGAAACGTGGATGCCAGCTTGCAGCCTCAGTCCCCACGGACCTGAAAGCATGAGCGCGGCGAATCAGACACGCGTGCTCCGCGCGGTCCCCGGGGCAGGGCAGCCTTGCCGTGCTGCTGGCTGCCACTCCGAGAAATACGAAATTGGTCTGGGAGGGGGGGGAATCCTTCTGTATTTTGTGGTTACTGTAATAGTAAGTTAAAACAAGCTGATTTAGCTCCTTAACCCTTAGCTCTGGTGAAATAAGGTTTCTCGGTCAGGAGCACAGAAGCCCCAGCGCCACCAGGCAGGGGAGCACCGGGAGCCGTCAATGCTGGAGCCCATCTCCCCGGCACGGCTCAGGCACAGCCACCCCGGGGCTCGCGGGACCGTGCGATGCCTTACGCACACATTGCTAAAATTCACCCAGCAGCTCCTGTTTGCGAAGTCTGAAGGTGGTAGACGGGGCCGGGAGGGCTGGGGGGGTGAGCTGCATCGCCTGCGCTTCCACAGCAGGGCAGAGAACGTGCAGGGCGGCAGGGAAGAGACCACCCCTTGGTGTCACCCGTGGGTCTCTGGGAGCGCCTGTTCATGGTGCAGGGGGGCACCGACCCTCAGGGCGCGGGTGCGGGTGGGCACCTGCAGACCCCGAGGCAGCGCCTGCCAGCTCACGTCCCGCTGGCGCTCCCCGGGGAGAGCCGGGGGGGAGACGCGGTCCCCAGGCAGCCCTGCACAGACCCTCAGCACAGCAGTGGGGTCTTCTCATTTCTTGTTAGGAAGCATTTCCTGAGCGTTGCAGTGTTTCACCTTTCGATCTGAAGCCCCGCACCTCTGCCAGTCCCGAGGACGAGGCACTGACATTTTGCTTTTGTTGTTCCATGCACTGTTACGTTTGGAGATCCTTACAGGGTTAGAAGTGAAACGCAACCTGAAGAGCATTGCAATGACTTCTCAAGACAAAATGAGTTTCTAAAATTAAACCAGCAAAATGAGAGAATGGAATATTTTTGCATTGATTTCATTGCCATGAATATTTATAAAACTTAGTTTAATAATATTAAATAAAATAAAAAAGAGCACTGAGTGAGAACTACTGCCTGCACCTCTCTGTCCTCATCAAACTGCAAAGCGCACATGAGAAAACACCTTAACAACGGCCACTCCTGAGCCTCAGCGACCGCACGCACCCTGCAAGGATCGGAGCTGCAGCGTCGATGCCAGGAGCTCGGAGCAGGGAACCCCCAGTCTAGAAACAGGTAAAATCCTTAGAAAGACTCACAAAACCCCATGGAGTTCATTGCCCATCGTGACAGTCACTCCCCAGAGAGGCCCTGACACCCTGGGCACCCAAGTACCTTGTCAGCCCCAGCGTGACCGCCCATCGTCGTGCAGCCGTCTCGGGAGGCGACGGGCGGGCTCGTGCCCCTGCCTAACACAGGCAGAGCGGGCAGCGAGAGACGGCGCATGGGGCCTGAGCTCTGGACATCGCTGCAGACGTGCCATGTCTCAGACGTGGGGTGCCAGCCTCACCAGCCCTGTCTCTGCACCCGCTCACATTTGCACTCCCAGCTTCACCTCTGCCTTTTCAACCCGTCCTCAGGCCAAGCGGCTTTTTTCTCCCGTCCCAGACACCGCCTGCGCTCATCTTAATTGGCAAATAATCGCTACAAATTGAATTGCCACTCAGCTCCTCCTACGCCTGCCTATTAACTCCTGGAGTTAGCGGGTTCGAAAGCACCCGTGTGAAACCGCTCTCCATCACAGGCTTCAGCCCGTTTCCCAGCTCCAGCCCCAGGCTTGCCCACGTACTCCCAAACCCTGTTGCAGGGACCTGCCGGCTGCCCCGGCCCCAGGAGACCCTGGAGGTGTTATGGCTTCGGGGAGCGGGTGGCATTGCCATGACGGCCCATGGCTTTGGAAGGACACCGCTCACCACGGTGAGATGGAGCAGTGCCGCTTCACCCAGCCGCAACACGACCGTCCCCATCTTCCACCGCCTCCTCTCTCCTCCCACGGTCCGTGGTTTTCCAGCCTGGCACTGAGTGTATTTCCCTGCCTTTCAATCCAAAGGGCTTCTCTGCAGATCCTCTGGAGTACAGCCGAGGTGAAAAAAACCCCAACGTGGAGGTGTGAGAATGTATAGATTACAAAGGAAAAAGGAAGAAAAAGTGCAGGGAGAGGGATACGTTGCCAAGGCAACCACCGGCTGCGGGGATGAGAGATGGAGGCCGAGGGGGAGCGAGGAGAGGGGGGGAGAGGGGAGCGGGGGCACCTGGGGCTCGGGGGTTCCCGGGGGAGCTGGGCGAGGCGCTGCACCATGGACACGGACTCACCGGAGAAAAGGACAGGAGAGAGTTTGCAAATGCTTTTCCAGCCGCTTTCAAAACACGTTCCCACCCCACCTGTGGTCTGCATGCGAGAGAAGAGGGAAAAGGAAGGTTTTTCTGCAGTGACCCCGCACCTCGCGAGCCTGGGGCTCCGGTGATGGAGACCGCGGGGCCGGAAAGCCCAGGGGTGAGGACAGGATGGAGACGAGCTGCCCCCAGCCCCTCTGCCCACCGGGGCAGCTCCCGTCCCCGCTCCGAGCAAGGGAGGAGGACTCCCAGCACAGCAGCATCCCCTGAGCCCGTCAGCCCGTGTCCCACCTGGTCCCGCAGCCCGGCTTCCTGGAGCCGAGTGGTCAGGATTCAAGGGATGGAAATGGCAGTTATCTGAGGGCCAACACATCGAGTTAATTGTGCAAAATGTCAACCAGTAATTAGAAAATGAGAAGCCCTCACTGTTCAGTGACACATAGCAGTGGCGTTTCTATTTTCAGACCTTAACACAACTTCTTAGACTCAAAGTCTAATTAATACACCACACTGTTGAGCAGAGGATGGAGAGTGACCCAGATCTCACCCCTCTCCAAACGCTCCTCACTTACAGGAAGGTTTTAAACTTCGTTCACACTTCAGACATGGATCAGGAGGAGATGGGCACTGAAGTCCCCAGAGCAGGGCAAAGTGCTGGCGTTGTACAGGCGCTCGCTCCCAGCCTCATTCTCCCTCTGTACAGGTGCCATTTTGTGCTTCGATGGCAAGTGGAAAAGGAAATAATGCCAGACTCATCCTGCCGGGGAGGAGCTGGCAGAACCAGGCCCGGGGATGCGCTGGCAAACGGGAGCAAGTGGATTTCCACGTGTGGTCTCCATCTGTGCAGCAGGGAGTGATGCCATGAAGCTGCTGGCCCCCAGCCAGGCTGTCCTCACGGCATATGGACGAGGCCACCAATGCCCCCGAGGTCCCCAAGTCTTAGTGCGATCCCTCGCAGAGGATGTTGCACCCAGTTGCCCAGCCCCGGTCCCACTGAGCATCGCTCCCGCTGCGGCACAGAGCTGAGCCACCGACAGGATGGTCACGGTCCCGGCGCACGTGGCAGCACGTGGCACCGGAGCAAGTGAGTCTGTGCCGAAGAGGCAGAGCCTGCACCTGCCACGTGTCCCCGTCCCCAGGGGACAGCCCATGGAGGGTCCCCAAAGCACGGGGAGTCCTGGGAAGCAGCACGGCCCACCCCTGCCTGAGGACAGCCCTGCCTCTGTCACTACGGCAGCACCGCTGGGACGGCAGCAAAGCCCTGCTTCTCCTGTGCCCCCCTACGCAAATCACTGGGGATGACGAATGGCCCCCTTGACCTGCCCCAAACCGGGGGTGAGCCCAGGCTGGCTTTGGTGCTGGAGATCCCCGTCTCTGACGCTCAGAGTTGAGCCTCTAAACCCCCCCGAGGCCCCTCAGGCTGGCCCCAAAAATCACTGCCCCCAAGGGCCTCCGGTGGGATTTAGGCTGCTTCTGTGTTCACCTGATGCTGGAGCTTTGAAAGCGCCCAACCGCTGCATGGCTGGGCGGCAAACGCCGTTGCCCAGAGCCCAGACGGGTCTGAGCTGCAGCCCCTGCCTGGGGTGCCGGGCTGAGAGCCGGGGCACGGCTGGCTGCAGAACAGGGCAGCCCCAGGCACGGGGAGGGGGACAGCGAGGCACGGCCACCCGTAAGGTCCATGGTGGCCGACGCAGCTGCAGAGCTGCCGATCCAACACGGGACGGCAGCAGGGAGGGCAGCCTTGAATCCAAGTTGAACAACACAGCAGTAACCGTGCACATGTGCTCCGGGCACAGCCGGCTGGGCACAGCAAATCCTTTATGCTTGTTCACCTACAAGACCCCCTAGTGTGCAAATGCCCATCACCATGCCTTCGGCCAGGAGCCAGGACTGGGAGAGCCTGGGCGCTGTGGGGCCAAGGGGACAGGCAGGGAGCTGGTGCAGGAGCAGCCCGGGGCTCTGCACCGCCCGGCTCCCGCACCGGGGCAGGAGGCACGTCCTGAGCCCCACAGCTCCCTCCTCCCCTCAGCTGCTGGTGGCCCTGGAGCAGCCCTGGCACAGACAGCAGCTCCCAGCACCATGGTGAACCCTGCTCCCCTGGTGAACCCCTGCTCCCCCAAGCACCGCATCCCAGGAGCTCTCCCTGACAGTTCCGAAATTCTCCAGCACTATTTTTACCCCACGGTTGCTATAGAGACATCAGACCCACTCGCCGTGATGCAGCCTCTTTCGGAAGCACTGCATCACCGGCTGCCTCCTGCCTCCAATAACGCACGGGGCAGGAGGCCACTATTTTGGGCAGAGCCCCACCGCAGCTGGCGATAACCCAGCCCTGCAGGACAGCCTGGCCTGGGAAGACCGAAGGGTCCGGCAGAGGGAGGGAGATGTGGACGGGGGGGAGGAGGACGGGAGCATTTCAGAGCCCCAGGAGCCTGCCCCTGCAGCCCATCACCCTGCCCTCCCCATCCAGCCCTGCTGCTCCCTATCCCCTGGGCAGGAGAAGCCTAGACCTGGGCTGCTTTTAAAAGCAAGATGGGAAATGTTGAGGTTGTCTGACACAGGATACGTCAGGAAGGGTTTGGGGCCCAGGAGTTCACAGGGCTGGAGATGAGAGGGCACGCGCGCAGGATGCATCCCTTCTGCCAGGCTGTGTCCGGCCCTGCAATACCCACAACATCCAGACCAGAAATAAAGGGGCAGCAGCTTTCTGAAGACACAAGAAGGGCTCAGTTACGGCCACACTGGAGCAGCAGTGGGGCTGCGGGTCCCCTTGTCACCCTCTCTAGCCCTGGAGAGCTTTGCCAGCTCCCCCTGCCCTGCTGAGGGGTGATGCCGCAGGACGTGGGAGCAAACGGCCGCCTGCTCCATCCCTCCTGGTGCCCCCTGGTGAGGGCGAGCTGCTGCCTTCCCCCAGGCTGGGCGAGACGCACCAGTGTCCTGGCAGCGTCCCTGTGCCGGGGCCGAACTTCCCGGAGCTTCCCCAGCACCGCAGCCAGCCCGACCCTCTGGCCAAAGCCAGGGACAGGAGGGGACGTGGAGCGGCTGTACACAGCACGGGTGCAGCACTGCGTGGCCACACAAGGCGTTAGGGGCTGCGCTGTCGCTAGCAGAGGCCATCACAGATATCAGCTAATTAATCTCCACTACACCATGGGAATCTGCTACTTGCTTGCTTAATTTTTCCAGCAGGAGAAATCAGGGTCAAAATTAAAGCAGATGCAAACCTGCACCAGGCTTTGGCCCTGCTCAGGTCTGCGGGGAAAATGTCCGGATGCTGCAGGAATGGCCGGTCCCCTCGCCTGTGAAAACCCCCGCGAGGAGCACGGCTGGGGCTGAACGCGTGGACGTGGCACGGCAGGGACCTGCCGGCTCTGGAGGCTGCACCCCCCCGGAGCGCGGGCAGGGCTGAGGGCCTGACCCCGAACTTTATAAACCCGTCATCAGTCCTAATTAGCTACACACACCTGCAGCAGCAGAGCGTGGGACAAGCCCACCGCGGGGCCGAAGCACAGACTGCTGCGAGTTACGAGCACGCTGAAGGGCTGGGACCCCCCCGTGCTCAGGGAAGCCCCAGGCCCTGTGCTCCGCTGTGCCCTGTGGGTCAGGAGACACGGGCCGTGCCCCAGCCAGGTTGCAGGGCGGCCGCAGCATCCATGGCAGAGCTGGTGGTCCCCTCCGAAATGCCAGTGCTGAAAGCTCCCCGCCTCACCCGCGTTCATCCCTCCGGGGAAGCGTGTTTATAAAAAGAGGCTGTGTGTGGATGAGATGGCAGAAATAGCTGCACGCAGCCCTCTCCGCACCGTGTAAGAGATGATCACCAGCTGTTCTGCAAAACACCCAAAATAGAACCAGCGCCAGCACCGCGCGGCCCCCGGGGAGACGGTCCCTGTTTAGCTAAGGCAGCCAGAGCAGCGAGGCTGCGCTCACGTCCCACCTGCGTCTGTGGCCCCCCGCTGCTGGGGCAGCCGCTGCTCCCGGGGGAGTCTCAAGGCAGCCGGGGAGCCGGTGCTTCGGGACAAGCGCCTTCCCCAGGAGACAGACCAGGCTCTGACAAGCCACGGGCTGATTTGCCGCAGCTCCTCCCGGGGCTTTAGAAGCACACAGAGCCATGATTGCCCCTTGCGGTCCTGTCCCCGAGCCTGCACCCTCAGCCTCCTGAAGCATCGCTACAGCCCCTGCTCAAATGCCCCTGGGGATGTGAGCTGCACCACACACAAACCAGACAGGCCCATTACAGTCCCAGCAAGCAGCTGAAAGCAGCTCCCTTCTCTGGGCTGGGCCAGACTCTAAATTATAACTTCAGAAAGCTGTAATAAACGGATGAGAGCTGCCCGACAGCTTGTCTATGGTGAGATATTGCTGGAGTGCCCCAACGAAGCACTTGACATCTCTGCTGTTCTCTTCAGTGTCACAGTTGTGTCACCTCCGCCTCTCCCTGCCCTGCCCAGGAAGAAGGCACCACGGGGAAGAAGGCGCACCTCTGCCGGGGTAAGGATTTGGGGTACCGGTATCCCCCCTGCCGCTGCCCCATGCACGCTGGCAGCACCTCCAGGCTGGTGCCCAGCCCACCGCAGCCTGCCAGGGCTGTTCGGGCAGACCCAAGCAGGACCCAGAGCATGCATGGGATGGCACCCCGGGCACCCACAAAACCACCTCCCTCTCAGTCTTGCCCTGAACAGGCTGGGTCTGGGCACCGTCATCTGGCCACTGCTGCCGCACTGAGGATGGAAGCGAGGGCTCAGAGCCCTTGCACCAGAGCTGCAGCTTCTCTTCCCACAGCCACCCCTGCCGGCCCCGTTGCCATGGCAGCCTCAAGGATGGCACGGATGCTGGCGAGGAAGATGAGGAGGATGAAGGTAGGTGGACACGTTGGCTCTGCATAGCCAGGACAGGGCTGGGGCAGATCCAGGGGCCCCCTTACAGCAGGCGGGGGCCATTCCCCTCCCGGCAGGTCCCAGCTCTCCGGGATAACTGGCAGGAGAGCCCTTTGCTCGCTGGCCTCACCAGCAGCGGGAAGCCGCACGAGGTGCTGAGATGGTCTTCACAGCACAGACATCACCCTGCCCGGGGCTCCGCTGCTGCCCTCCCCGTCCCTCGGCACACAGCTGGGAGAGTTTCTCCTGTCTGCAGCTCTTACAAGGACATGGGAAGAAATCAGCACCAGCGGACACTTTGCACTAGGTTATAAACAGTGAATGAGCTGAGGGCTGCTGCCCCCAGGTCTGTCCCTGCCTCCATCTCCCTCGCTCTCCTGTCTGATCATTTTTTGGAGGTCTCAGACCATACCGTTTCCATCTGCATTAGCAGAGACTGAAGAGCGAGCCACACTGATGCTGGTCCCACAGCGGAGGTGACGTAGAAGTGCTCCGTCCAGGAGGACAGCAGTGGTTAAAGCTGAGATGACACAGATGACACTTTCCAGGCATCTCTACATGTCCCCTGGGTTCAGCCAAGCCCCGTCATGTTCACTGCTCCTAGTAAACCAAGGAAGGAGCAGGGATATTGAGCCCAAATCTCCTGTTTAACCCATCACCCAGTTAAACAAAATCTCCCATTTTAGGCACATCACATTCACAGCAACTAAGCTTCATACTCGGAGCCTGGCGAGCTGGCACTGGGCGTGCAGTGCCCAGAGTCCCGGTACCTGGGCTGGGAGCAGGACTGGGGTTGGAGGCTGGTGGGTCAGGCAGGAGAGCTGCCTGCGCCTCCCTGCCCCAGACCCCAGTGAACCATCAGGGAGCAAACGGCAGCCCAAGGAGCAGCACAGACATTACTCAGCAAATCATTATGAATAACTAATAGCTCTGAAAAAACGCAACCTGTGATCATGTGCGAATAAGATGGGGGGGCCTATCTCCATTAATCACTCATTATGAATTATTCAACAAAAGAGGAAGCAGAAGGCAAACACAGCACCAATTTGTGTAGAAAGAAGGTGGGTTATTACCCGCGCTCGGCCCCCTCCACAGCCACCCCCAGGCCGTGGTCCCAGCAGCGCAGCCCTGGCAGGGGTCTCCCCAGCTGGCACGAGGGCAGCCCACGTCCAGCCCTGCCTCTGGAGCGAACGGCAGGCAACCCTGCCTGCGGGCAGCCCTGACGTGGCAGCTCCTCTTCGGACAGGCAGCCGATGGGGAGATGGAGCCGGCGCCGCCGTGCTCATCCCTCCCTGCTGGCAGCGGAGCTGGGGCATCTCCCACCCCACGGACACCTGGAAGCTGGTGAGTTCGGGCTGGTGGAGCAGGAAAGCAAACTCTCAGGCCTGAGCATCTGCAAGGAGAGGTTATTCCTGCTGTCCAGCCAGGACCAGCCCCGGGAGCGCCACAACCACCTTGGCAGTGCGTGGGAGAGCCCGGCGCTCCAGCACAGGGACAATAACTAACGGGAACTGCAAAGTCAGCAGAAGAGGAAGGGTTGCCTGCAGGCGGGGGGGTGTTGGCTCCCCATCACTTGTTGCCAACTGTCTCCTAATTGAGAGGAGAGCTACCAGGAGGGGTCATTTGAGCCTGGGGAAGGTTGTGTGTGCCTCACGGCACCTCGGCAGCCCTCTGCTTCCAGCCACGGCCATCTCTCTCCATGTAGCAGCTCATGCCACACGGTGGGAACAAGCAACCCCCTCATTTTGAACCCTCTCAATGAAGCTGCTGGCAGATCTCCTGGCCTCCAGGACACGGCCAGCCCAGGTGCTGCAGGGAGAACCCACAGATGGGAGATGTGGCCCCTGCAGCCCAAGCCCCTGAGCACGGCCACCCGACCGAGGGGTTGGCTTCAACCTGCCTGGGGTCATTTCTGTCGTCTCCACCTGTACCAAGGTTGCAGCTCTTGTCCCTGATGACCCAGTGGCAAGTCCCAAGGCAAAGGCAGGACAGAGCAGAGAGACTGCATTTTGGTATTGCATAAATTAGTTATAAATTGTCAACCATTTATGTAATCCCACATTACAAAAGTATCTTTGGTGAGAAGCCACAAGTAGTGCCGTGAGGCAGGAGCACCAGCTCCACTCCAGAAGTACCTCCAGCTGGGCACGAGTGGCCCTGCACGCACAGCCGTCCGGTCCAGGCACCCACTCCTGACATCTCTGATGCCCCAGGCCCTTCCCTCTTCCCCCCCTGCTCCCTCCCTCCTTGTGGCTGTCCCTTACCCATCCCTTGGCCCCCCAGACCCTGGGGCAGGTGTGTCAATTCCCCCCTCCACCGAGCACAGGAGCACCCGCTTCGTGCTGGGATGCTGCGGCAGCTTTCTCCGGTGCTAGAGGACAAACCCCCCCACGCTCCCGGGCAGAGTCTGTGCTCATCCTGCCAAGGCAATTTGCCTGGCTCTACTTAAAAAAAACCAAATTTAGAACTATTCTACAAATAATCTGGTGTGCGTGCATGCATCTGAAAATGAATGGACAAACACATATATTTTCTGAGTTTATATGGCAAATTTAGCAAGCTACTGAGAAGTCTCTGCCTTACTGGAGTTAGCAAAGAAGCTGCCATTAGGTTTTCCTAGGTGCTTGCTAATGTAGTAAGGCCTACTTCATTTCTTTGCTAGCTCTGATTATTATTGTTATTATCACCTTTCAAAGAAGGTTGCAATTTTAGATTATATTTTAGTAATCACAAAGGAAATTTCCCCTAATGTTAATCTAATCTAAGAGACTGCTATGATAAATACCATTACAGGCAGTGGTAGTCTGCTAAATTACAGAGCCATGTGTAATGTTGTGCTTATTGTGCATTTATGACCATTTCCCCACCTTCCACCCAATTACCTGTTTCTGCTGGGACTGCTCCTAAAGAGCCAATCTTCTCAGCAGCCATGGAGTAAAATGGGCTGCAGTCTGCAGAAAAGCGGTTTTCTGCTGGGATGAGAGATTCGGGGACCAGAGAGGTCTGTCCAGGGACAGAAGAGCGCTGGTCCTGGTAACTTCCCAACGACATTGAGGGGGGCTTTGTGCCCTGGAGAGCAGCACGCAGGGATGTTGGCTTCCCCCTGCACAGCACAGAGCACTCTGGTACCCGAGATGTGCGCTCGGACCACAGGGTCATTAACCCTGGAGGGGGCCTCAGGGGGTCTCTAGTCCCACCCCCTGCTCCAAGCGGGGTCAGCTGTGGGCTCAGACCAGTTTACTCATGGCTGGGTCCCACTGGGTTTGGAAACCCTCCCCGGACGGAGACAGCACAGCCTCTCTGGGGAGCCCACGCCAGTGCTGGATGGTCCTTGCAGTGACACCCGGGCACTGCAATATCCACAGGGCACACGGCACCGTGGCGGGCACGGGGGCACTGGCAGCACACACGTACCAGCACCCAGTGCCTGGGCACACACGGGCACCGGGGAACACATGTGGCACAGGTCCACAACCCGCATGTGGGCATACGGACCCACAGGGACACGGGCACGCCCGTGCAGATGCCCCCCTGCACGTGGACACGCCTTGTACATGGGCACACATGCAAATACACCTGTGCAAGGACATACGGACATGGGCACCCACGCGGGGATGCAGCCGCGCAAATGGACACGCACCCACAGCACACCCCCCCGCGTACCAGCCCTGCACCCGCCACCCACACGCGCAGGGACACACTTTGCACGCGCAGGGACACACACACGCACACACACCCCCCCCCCCGGACACAGACACCTCCGACGTGCGCACACACACCGCCCGCGCACACAAACACACACACACCCCCCCCGCGCACAGACACCCACGCACGCGTGGGCGCGGACACACACACCTCCCACGCCCGCACACACCCC
>WAAD01034482.1:6794-31725 GCA_013389945.1 Fregata magnificens | reverse complement strand
CCCTGCCATGGGCAGGGACATCTTTCACTACATCAGGTTGCTCAAAGACCCATCCAACCTGGACTTGAACACTTCCAATGATGGGGTATCCACAACTTCTCTGGGCAACCTTTTCCAGTGTCTCACCACTCTCATCATAAAAAAATTCTGCTTTATATCTAATCTAAACCTGCTCTCTTTCAGTTTAAAACCATTGCCTCTTGTCCTGTCATACAGGCCTTGGTAAAAACTCTTTCTCCGTCTTTTTTATAAGCCCCTTTAATATATTGAAAGGCCACAATAAGGTCTCCCTGAAGCCTTCTCCAGGCCAAACAGCCTCAACCCTCTCAGCCTTTCTTCATAGGAGAGGTGTTCCAAGCCTCTGACCATTTTTGTGGTCCTCCTCTGGACCTGCTCCAACAGGTCCATGTCTTTCTTGTACTGGGGACCTCAGAACTGCATGCATTACTCCAGGTGGGTTCTCACAAGAGCAGAGTAGAGGGGCAGAATCAGCTCGCTTGACCTGCTGGCCACACTTCTTTTTATGGAACCCAGGATACAATTGTCTTTCTGGGCTGCAAGTGCATGTCACCAGCTCATGTCCAATTTTTCGTCCACCAGTATCCCCAAGTCCTTCTCTGCAGGGCTTCTCTCAATCAGTTCATTCCCCAGATGCTAATGATATTGGGGATTGCCTCAACCCAGGTGCAGGACCTTGTACTTGGCCTTGTTGAACTTCATGAGGTTAAATAGAAAGAGAATCCTGGAGATGTCAGATCACTGGGGTATCCTGAACAAAGTGTTTGGTTACCACGTCTGTTAATAACATTAAAAGCCTTTTGTAGTAAAGCTTTTACAGAAGAAAGTAAAAAACAGATATCATAACTTTGGCTAAATTCTTGAGTATTTAAATGATTTACATTAAATATTTAATATACGTTAATAGCAGCTCTAACAGGGCTTAGAGGTATAATTAAACTGCTCAGGTTTGGCAGGAAGTAGTCAGCCAGCAGTTCAAACAAAAAACAATAACTCTCTCTCAAGAAAAAGAAAAAAATGCTGGTAGTTATATAGACTCTACAGCTGGTTAAAATATAACCATTTTTCACCAGAGCTGAGTCACCAAAGGAATCTGAATTTATATCTGAAACCTAAAATCTAGAAGGTAACCAAGAGATAAAGATGTAAATCTTCAAGCATGCATGTATTAGATATGAAACCAGGTTAAGGATGAAAAAGAAGATTGTGGGGAACTCAGAAGAGGATGCCCAGTTATCAGTCCCACAACCTCACAGCTCCCAGCAAGTTTTGTCTTCAGAATTGATGGAGGTCTTTAGGCAGGTGGGGTTCCCTGAAGTGTTTCAGGGAGGTTAGCTCAAAAATACGGAAGAGGCATCTAGTTGTTACGTTTAAGCAAGACCTGCATTTCATATTTGTTTTAATTGTAATCTTTTGCCTCTGATATTGTACCTAAAGACTTCTCTTCCTAAATAAATCTTTTCTTTGTTTTACTATTATGAGTCAGCACCAGGTGATTCAGAGGCTAAGCCTTGCACAGCTGCTGGAAATTGTAATCAAAGAAGCCAGGTTGATAGGTTCTTGCAGGGATGTTCCCATGCATATAAAGATCTAAAAGGCAAATGACTGTTAGTTAGGTAGTGCAGCTCAATTAAATTTGCAAATTTTTTTTTCTTCTGTTTCTGTCACAGATTTTAGTCTTGGCTCCTTGCTGAGGTAGGGGGTTTTTATTAACTTGGGAGGGAGGACAGCCCAGGATGAAGTAATGCAAACTTCAGTGCCTCTATATGAATGGGCTTGGCAGATCTGTATGAAGTGGCATATGCAAGTATTTTTCAATTATAACTAGGCAACTAAGTAGGAAGACCAGGTAGGTGAAGTTGAGAGTAAGGAGTCTAGGGGTGTAAAATGTCAAGTTTGAATATGAATCTTCCTCTTGTAAGCCTAGAGCTAGTGCCCTTCTTGCAAGAAGCAGTTAACTACAAGGTATGTTAATGCTCTGGGTCTATTTTTAACCTTCATATGAGATATGGGGAATGATGCAAACATGTAATCTCCTTTGAAAGTGGAAAAAAGCATCTATGTTTGTTCTAATGTAAGTTTCTCCCACCTGAAGGCCCAAGCAGCTTAAGGTCAAGGCAGGGCAAACTATTGATCCTAGGAGAAATAATATGAGACTCTTATGGTGCTAACTTGAACATGGCAATTGAGATGAGGTTGCTTTGCATAGTCTAATTGTTGTGGTTTTCTCATGTACACAAAGTTGTCTGTATGTGGCTGAAGAAATAGTGACTGTTTATTTAAATCAAGGATTTAAATCAGCATTGTTTCAAACACTGGGAACTGGCTAAGGGGCAAGACTAAGGGTCAAAGGCAGATGCAGGGACTATTATAGACCTGTTTGCTGTGACTGGTACAGATGATACTTTTTGACTCTGTCAGCTGAACCCTTACCAGGGTTGAAGTCCAGCTGTGACACTCCTGTGTTCCCTCTCCACCAAGCTTGCAAGAGATTATTACTCGTAAATAACAGTCTTTTAGGCTGATTTTGGAGGGATCCCAAGGTAGTCCCACCGATGTTTTCCTGGATATGCTATATCTAGGCCTCAGAGGAGAAGAGGTATAAGAATCTCCTAGAACTAATTGACTCAGCAGAACCAACATCTTTCTGGTTTTATTTCTTTTTGTTGATACTACAAAAAAGCCATGGATGGATGCTGTGCAAGTTGTTTAATCTGCTTGGATTCAAGGAGTTCACTGTAAAAATCCGGTCCACAAAGCATTTATTATAGTGTGCTCTTGCACCCTCAGCAACAGCATTCATGCCTCTCACTTTTTGTAATCCACGCATGGTGTTATTCCTATATGTAAATGTTTCTTATCAAATCCAGACATTATACAATCTTCTTTCATAAACTTGCCAAGACATCTGATGCTAAAACTGTGATGGCATCCATCCTCTATCCACAAACACATTAGTACCTTGCTCTCCTAATACTATGACTAACCACCTTTTCAACTCACATTAACACCAAACCAACTTCTAGAAAATAGTAATTCTGAGAGCCCCTTTTTTTCTTTGCCATTGATATTGTTGTAGCACATCGAGCGTGGATGGTTTGACACTGGGGGACGGCTAGCCTAGCTAGAAAGTAGTTCAGTGCAACCACTGTAAAGACTGGGCTTTCCTGTGTACCCTGGTAGTATGTCCTCTGTACCTTGTGTGGGGCATGGTCAGGTACAGTGATTTGAAGACAGCTTTTAGACAGGTATTAAAAGACAATGTTCTCATAGCACTGGTGCTTTACCCCCTTGAAACCAGTGGAGTTAGAAGACTGCTGAATTCCTTCATGGTGACTTTCTTGCATCTTGAAGTGTTTAAGAATCTGACTCTTTGAATTAGGAAATTCATTTAATAAATAACACAAACAAACCAGCTACGCTTTCCTGAGACCTGAGCAGGTATTTATGCCCTCTTTAAGTGGTACTTCACCAGTGAGCAGCAAAAAAGAAAACTCCCTCTGAAAAACAAAATAGTATTCTTCCTTTTTTATATGAAACTGTAACATTGCATTTCTGGCACAATGGGATGCTGTTCAAAGCAGAAAACTAACAGTACTTCCTGTATCACTCTGTGCCTCAGGAATCTGCCTTCGAGCAAAACCTGATTTTTTCCAAATTTTTAGTGCAGATGAAATCCAGAGCACCCAGCAAAAGGAACAGGCGATACTGACCTGCAGAAATGTATTATAGTTAGTTTCCCATCTCTCCTGGAACTCCTTACTAAACTTTCAAACTCAAGTTTTCATGTTATCCAGATTATTTTTTTTCCTTAATATTTTTACTGCCTTTTGCCCATTGAGCTCAGCAGTGAAGGGGGACGGAGAATGGGGGTTGCGGTCAGTTCATCACACGTTGTTTCTGTCACTCCTTCCTCCTCAGGGAGAGGACTCCTTATGCTCTTCCCCTGCTCCAGTGTGGGGTCCCTCCCACGGGAGACAGTATTCCACAAACTTCTCCAACATGGGTCCTTCCCACGGGCTACAGTTCTTCACAAACTGCTCCAATGTGGGTCTCTTCCATGGGGTGCAGTCCTTCAGCAACGGACTGCTCCAGCGTGGGTCCCCATCAGGTCACAAGTCCTGCCATAAAACCTGCTCCAGCATGGCCTCCTTTCTCTATCGGTCCCCAGGTCCTGCCAGGAGCCTGCTCCAGCGTGGGCTTCCCAAGGGGTCACAGCCTTCTTTGGGCATCTACCTACTCAGGCGTGGGGTCCTCCATGGGCTGCAAGTGGATATCTGCTCCATCATTAACCTCCATGGGCTGCAGGGGGACAGCCTGCCTCACCATAGTCTTCACCATAGGCTGCAGGGCAATCTCTGCTCCAGTGCCTACAGCACCTCCCCTCCCTCCTTCACTGACCTTGGTGTCTGCAGGGTTGTTCCTCTCACATATTCTCACTCCTCTCTCTGGCTGTTTTTGTTCCCCCTTCTTAAATATGTTATGAGAGAGGCACCACCACTGCTGCTGATGGGCTCAGCCTTGGCCAGCGGCTGGTCCGTCTTGGGGCCGGCTGGCATTGTTCTATCGCACATACAGGAAGCTTCTAGCTGCTGCTCAGAGAAGCCAACCCTGTAGCCCCCCCACTACCAGAACCTTGCCATGCAAACCCAATACACTCCTGTAAATCAGCAGAAATTTTTCATATTTTTCATAATTGTTAATAATGGTATAGGAACCAAATTTAGGCAGGTCAATAAAATTTAAATGTTTGTTAACCCTAATAATGTGAATTGGTAAAAAAAAAAGTGCAAGTCTCAGGATTTCAGTTAAAACAACTGAGAAATTGAACACATTCGAATGGCAGTCTACAGGGTATAATTTCATTTACATGCAGACCTTTATAAACTTAAGCTTTTGCAAAGTACTAGAGTTAATTAGAAAGTAAAGATGGAGCAGGTTCTTCATAAGCATATTTTCCCCTTTCCTCTACACTTTTCTAATGGGAAATCTACATTTTTTGTCAAATCTAAAAACCTGAACAGTGATGATTTTTCTACTTTAGGAAACTGAAACCTGGATATTTTTGTCCATGAACTTCAAAAATTTGTGTATGTGTTGGCTAAAGAGTCAGCATTCTTGCCAAACTCGGATGTTGGTCAAAAGAGTGTTTGAGGAAACTATGCACTCTTTTCATTTAATTGAAAACTAATTTTGTTATTGAAGAAAATTTCATAGAAAATATTTCTTAGCACCAATAATAAGCCAAATACTGTGTGATTTAGGTTGTCCACCCAAAGGAGCAACCACTTATTAATTTCTCTGCCATCAAACATAGTTTTGGAAGTATTTAAAGACAGTGGTGGCCAGGATAATAAGTTTTCATGTTCTGCAATTCTATTCTGAATTATTAAAGATCCTTGGAACCTTTCCCCTTATTTCCCTGCAGCTGAAATACTTCAGGGAAAATCTGGCTTCAAAAAGACGGAAAAAAGAAAAAACAAGCCATTATAATGAAATTTTTGATTGCACACAAACAGCAATTTGATGTTTCATTTTGGTTTAAAGTAAATACTATAACCTTAGAAAGCAAAGAGACTTCTGAGTTTTTAGGTTATGTAGTTATCTAAAGTCCGTACAATAACTTGAGTTAAGCCTGTATTTTGCTGCTATAAAAGAAGTAATAATTTTATTTTTTTCTTAAATAAACATTTAAAAAGCAACAGTTTCTCAGTATAGAAGTACAAATATTAAATCCCACAATAAAAAAAAATCCTTCCAGTTTTGACCTTGAGAAACATTTCACTGTGTGGTCTAAACAGGTCCTTCTGATCAAACTGTAATAATGTGAGGCAGATTTCATCTCTGCTTTGTGGCATGAATAGGGAAGGCAGTTAATGTGGAATCAAATTGGGAGTCATCCTGTATAAAGCAATGTACTGTATTACAGGAGGCTGCAAAGGTATGAATTAACGTAATGGGTTGTTAACAAGACATTCAACCATTCTGCCTCATGGTATGAGGACTAGATAAACCCTGTTGTCATACCCAGCCAATATAACTTTAATTTATGTTGTAGCTTTGGGAACACTTGTGCACCAACCTCGTCATGTGAATAAAATTAAAGATCAAAACCCTTAAATAGTTCACCAGTTTTTCACCAGAAAGAGAGATTCTGACACTACAAAACCAGCTGAAATGAGCAGAATATAGAGGACAACAGGAATTTCCTGTGAAAGTCATTGAATACTTCAGATGCCATTGTGTAATTGTAATCTAACAAAAGCAGGAATCAGTTTAATGTCCTGTAAAATAAATTGGAATCTTTCCTTTGAACATTGTCCCTTGTCCCATGCTGCGCAATGTGTATTCACCATTGCATTGCCAGGTTCATTTTTAAAAGCCATTCTCTTTTCAAATGGTATGAAACTGAAATCTAAAAGGAAATACAGTATTGTACTAAGTGTAGAAGAAAAGCTTATTAGACTTCAGAAATAGTTAATAAAATGCAGTCTTGAAATAGAAAATAGATTTAGAAAACTGGAACATGAGATAAGACTTTTGTCTCAGTCAAGAGGACTTTTCCAAAAAGTGTGAAATATAACAGAGAACAAGATTACTTCTTTGTCTCATTTTTAACAGCTTGAAAAAAAAGTACTAGAGCCAAAATGTTGCCTTTAATGTTATTTTCAATATTCCATCATGATTTTTATCAGTCCTCTCCCTTCATAACAAGGCCTTTTTTCTCTGTCCATGTTGGGGCCAATCTTAATACAGAGCAAAACAGATCCTCATTTCCTTTTTCATTTTTAACACAGTCAAATGGTGAGAAGAAACATGCCAGACTGAGACTGATATGTTCCCACCCCCTCTTTTTTCTTTTTTAAAATGAGTTGTCAATAAAATCCTAAACTATTTCAAAGTGTTAGTTACAGAAAAGCTAGCTATCTTAGGTGCTAAACATAATAGAAAAATCACAAGCCATGTTTTAAAGAGCATCAGTTTTCAACTGTTTTCAAAAGCACTAGGCAAAGAAGCTGAAAATAAAACAAAGTATGTTCAAAAATAAGAAAAAAATATTTGAAGGAAGACTTCTTCCAGCATGGGGGAAAAAAGTTAATACAATAAAAAACAATTTTTTTTAATAGGTGTGGGAGAGGTACTTCCAAGCAGTTGAAAAGAATTGGAAAATGAGAAATCACAGGGTGAAAAAAGTTTAAAAGGTGAAAATAATGAAATGCAAATAAATGAAATATAAATCAGAACCAGACTGGCTGGAATAAATTGAGCAGAATTTACAAGGGAAGGAGGAAATAAAAAGAGGCAGATTTACTTCAGAACTAAAGACCCTTCAAAGGGATCTGAAACGTAAAAGAAAGTTGACCTAAGTGAAATGATGTGTAGTTAAAACTGGAAACATAATTAAAAGTAAAGTGGTTGGAAATATTGTTATGAAAAAAAAATCTGAAGACTTAAAAATTGAAAAGAACTAAAGAATAAAGATTAATACTGGTGACTGAGATATAAAACCCGAAGTAAATAAAATTAGAATTTGATTCAGAGTGCAAAAATGGCATGAAAAGCTGCAAGAGACTTGAGTTGGTTCATTTCTAAAATCTGCCCCAGTAGAAGAGTTCTGACCTTCATTATAAATACACAAATCAAAATGGGAAACCATTCTTTTTCATAGGCAAAAAGCAAAGCTGTCATTTTTTTATTTGCAGTACAGTTAAGATTTTTTTTTCTTACAATTTCTCAACATGGAGTTTGAAGAAAGTCACACTAAAAACACAGATTTTTTTTTTTTTTTTTTATTGTTACTGGCATTACATTAGCCAGTAGCAATAAAACTGAAAAAGACCAAGATAATACTCTTGCAAACCTGATTTAGGATAAGAGAGTATCGTCTTCCGTAATATCTTGTAATATCAGTCCCTATGTCTTTAATTTTCACCTTTTTGGGGCAGCCACCTGCACAGAGCCCTCTTGACTGTCAAGCGGCTACACCTGGGCTCAGGAGTTTGTTCATATAGGAGCTGATGTTTCCTTTGCATGTATTTTTATACCAAAGGACAACATTATTATTCTGCTTATTAAGTGGAAGGACAAGTGAGAAAAATCAAAGTTTTAGCAACTTTCCTGAAGACCCGTGAAAGCCTCTATTTAAATTAGATAGTTCCTTAACTGACCAAATGGGCAAGATCACGTTAGTCTTTATTTTATGTACTTTTACAGGCTACCTGATGTAGGAGCCTGTTCTTTTTCTGTACTCAGTAATTCACGGAGAGCTCTGAAGATTGCGTATCTTTCTGAAGGTTCCTCTGGAGGAAGATTAGACTTTTAACTCATCATCAAAGACTTAGAGGTATGCATCTGGGCTTAAATGCCCTTTCTTTTCACTTAAACTTTCTATTAACTTCAATTTGAAATCAGTGAAAAATAAGAAACTGCAGCATGAGTCTGGTGAAATGAGGTTGCCAGAGTGTGTTTCAGATATTTTCACTTATTCTGTTTTTAAAGTTTTAAATTTACCAATGACTTTTTTTTATTCACAGTATTGCCTTGAATCTACCGCCTATATTAAGCATCTCTACAATAAATAGCTTTGTGTCTCGTTTCAGTGTCATTTTCAGGTTATAATATATGGATCAGAACTAAGGAAAAGCAACACTTCTGAAATTAAAACACCGTGCCACCTTCATTTTCTTGAAATACCTTTAAGAATACAGTATGAAGTTATTCTGATCCACATTTACAGTAAGTATGTGTGTGAGAAAAGAGACTTTCAAGACATAAAATCTTATTAATGAGTATTGTATTTCCTACTATCGGAATAAAAATATACCATTCTCTTTTTAAATAGAGTATTTTATTTCAAAGAGTATTAACTTTGGTTACGATTATAGAAGCAACCCCAAAGGTTTTAAAGACCCTTTTAAACCTCGTTCTGACGACAATAACAGTGAACATGTGTTTTCTTTGAAAACTCTGAAATGTATGAAACAAGCAGTTACTTGAGTGGATATCCTTAAATAGGAAAGATTACATAATCTGACATGGAACAGATGATAGCTACTCTCCATACTATGGAAACATTTTCTAACATCATATAAACAAAATGGAAAGGACACTGTTCTTTATGATTGTATCCTTAAATGTACAGTACCATATTCTAGGCTGGCACTGAGCAACAGAATTAGAGAAATGAATGTTGCCTGATGATTTGGCTAACATTTTCATACTAAGAGACTTCTTTCCTATTCTCTGCAATTCAGCTGGCACAAAGACTCATGGTGGAGAAAAATGGTACTCTTTAATTTTGTTGAAAAATATAAACTTCAAGGAGACCCTACACTGGGATTGCAAATCCTTCGTGAATCATAGGGCTGACATATAGGGTCATAGGGTTGTCACAGCAATAAAAGCATTGACATAGTAACTGGCTAAGAGAAGATTCTTACAATGAGGGAAAGGAAGGATGAACATCTGTTAGTACAGCCAAAGGCTGCATCGCTGCAGACTCCTGGACAAAATCCTACAGACTATATTCCACAAGATATCAGACTAGGTGTCAGGAACATTCAACTTTTTCTTGGTTTCCTTTTGCCATACACTTATTATTTTGACAGTGCCAATGCTGCTGGGTTTTGACCTATTTAGACAAGGATTCTGTGCCCCTAAGTTAGATCCTTCATTGTAGAAGGGAGGGAGTGTTTGCTATGGACACTATGCAGCCTCCACTGCCTCAAACACAGTTGCTGAAAAACCTTTGTGAAAATGAACTTCTCCTAAGCACAGGAGGGGAAAAAAAAAAGAAAAAAACCATTCTTTGCTCTTCTGTCCATGCTTATTGGGCCAGAGAGGGTTTTTGCACACAGTTTCAAGTTCTTAATAAGTCTGCCAGTTAAAATATGGCCCTATGCTTTAGCATAACTTTTGGTACTGTGTTTTCTTATCCACAGCAAGTTAAATCATCTGTATCAAATGTTATTATGTCAGATGAAAACTGCCTGAGGGAACACTATCAAAGGTTTATGAAAAAAGGTATTGAAGTTCTAAAAAGATGATTAACTGCTGTTTGTCACAAAACTGGTGTGTGATTTGGAAGTTTTAAATACTTTTATTAGTTATCTAGGAAAAATGAGCAGATAGGAATACAACATGCGTTTGTTGTTAAGCTGAGAGGACGGTTAAAAATCAAGAATGAGAATAAAGAATACAAAGGAATCTAGTTAATATGTATGTGGCTAATGATTTTTACTGTTTTTCAACAAAATGAGAGAAAACATGAAATTGTTCTTCATTGAATGAATTGTAGAGGACACAAAAAGAGAAATGGTATTTGTATTGGATTTACATGGCAGGGTTTTGGCAGCCGGCGGGCTGCAGGGGTGGCTGCTGTGAGAAGAGATCAGATTAACCCACCACGGTCCTTTCTGGTGCTCAGCATGGGCTCTGGAGGAATTCCAGATAAAGACAGTAATTGGGAGAGGTAATGGGCAAAACTTGGTCTAGACATTGCCAGAAAGTGGAATATTTGTGGGGAATTTTGTGTTGTTGTAATGTGGTGAAGGGATGAGGGGTGGAGTGTGTGTATATTGTCCACCTTTGTCAGCGCAGTGAAGATATTAATTTGACTTTGGTGTGGGGAACTCTATGTTGATGTAAGTGAAGTTTGTGCAGATTGTGCGGTGAATGTATATTTTATTTAATGATAATTCTTAAACATGTGTTTCACAGAGGTGAGCGGTGGATGTACTGTGTGCCGGTGCCCAAGTGTTGTCAGTGGGAGCTGCAAGGCGGCCTCTGTGAGGAGAGGCCGGGGCTGCCCCACACCGGACACAGCCGGTTCCAGCCGGCTCCAACCCACCCCCCGCAGGGCACAGTTGAGCCCCCCCAGACAAGATGGCGGCACCTCTGGGAAAACAGATTTAAAGGTAAAAGGCACTACGCAGCAGCTGGGAGAGAGGAATGAGAAAAATGTGAGAGAAACAGCCATGCAGACACCAAGGTCAGTGAAGAAGGAGGGGGAGGAAGTGCTCTGGGTGTCTGAGAAGAGATTCCCCTACAGCTTGTGGAGGAGACCTTTGTGGGGCAGGCTTTCCCCCTGCAGCCCACAAAAGATCACATTGGAGCAGATATCCATTCTGCAGCCCATGGAGGACCTGATGCTGCAGCAGGTGGACGTGACCTGAAGGAAGCTGCAGCCTGGGGAGAGCCCATGCAGGAGCAGGATCCTGGCAGGAGCTGCAGCCTGTGGGAGACCCACAATGGAGCAGTTCTGGAAGAACTGCACCCCACGGGAAGGACCCACATTGAAGAAGTTCATGAAGGATTGTATCCCATGGGAGGGATCCCACAACGGAGCAGAGGAAGAGCACGAGGAGAAAGGAGCAGCAGACCTGAAGTGTTATGACCTGGCTGCAACCCCATTCCCCATCCCCCTGCACTGCCTGAAGGGGAGGAGGTAGGGGAGTCAGGGTAGAAGTTGAGCCTGGAAAGAAGGGGGGTGGGTGGGAAGGTGTGTTTAGGTTTGGGTTTGTTTCTCAGTTTCCTACCCTATTTTTAACTGGCAATAAGATAAATTAGTCTTCCCTAAGTTGAGTCTGTTTTGCCTGTGATGGTAGTTGGTGAGAGATCTCCCTCACTCAACCCGCAAGCTTTTTCATCTTATATTGTCCCCTTGTCCTGCTGAGGAGTGGGAGGGAGAAGGTGGCTGTGTGGGCACCTGGCAGCCAGCCAAGATCAACCCACTGGAGTATTGAATAATGAAAGATTAGTTCTCATCGATATCCACGTTGATACACATCTATGCAAAGTCTGTGCATATAAAAACAAAGACAATAAGCTACACAATCTGGAGGGTGATTTTTAAAAAGTAGTGACTAGAAAAAGATACTGAGATAACCAGCTGAAGGATAATCAGTTCAAACTGCCTTCTGGCAAATGCAATTTTTGGGAATGTCACGGTGAATCTCGTAAGTGTAAGTAGAACATAAGGATTGGAAGCTGCAAGTGTAGATACTGTGATTTCCTACTGCCTTTCTCTGCATGGCATTTGTGAAATCATTATTTGATTATGATGTCCACATCTGGTGTTTATTCAAGAGAAAAATAAAGATATTTTTATTACATTCTGTAGGTAAGTGTGGAATAAATTTCTTAAAGTATGAGCATCTTTAATCTAACAGGTAGAAACTTCACAGTATGCAATGGCTGGAGGCTAATTTAAGACAAATTCAGACAAATATTGAGGATTACATTTTTTAATACAGGGTAGCTAACCATTGAAATAGCTTTCCTAGTGAGGCAATGAATTCTATATCACCTGCAGTCTTTACATAAAGGCTAGACCATTTTCTAAAAAATTCTCTAGCTCAGAAGTTGTGGACTGGATACATCACTTACCAGTTTAAAGTCTACAGCTTCTGCAAGCAGGTCAAGCTATGATGATTCCTCGTAGACTTGAAATCTATGCTAATTCTTAAGAGGAATAGTAAATGTGAGTGATAGGTTGGAAAAACAATTGCCAAGAAGACCGAGGAAAGTTAGGCATGAATTTACAGTGGGGTGCTTGCAGAGGTGAAAAAAGCAAACCCAGATTTGTTTTATAAACACAGAGGTCTGCATCCAAAGACAATGTGTGGATTTTGTGCTTGACTATTGATTTCCTTTTAATGCATCTTATTCTGAGCATGATCTTGTAAGACAAACTGGAAAGATTTTGGAGAAAATCAACAATTCCATGGGGCAGAGATTCTTTTTTTATAGAGCTATTTGAATTTAATTATGTACATTGCATGTCTGCATGGTAACTATGAAGTAAAGGAACATTTTAGTAAATGGGTACAAATGGCAAGGAAAGTAAAGATGAGATGGTTCAGAATACTTATCAACCCATTCTTTCTGTACAATTACCCTCACACAAACCTGCTTTAATAGTAGGATCACTAGCATTTCAGAATGTCCAGATTCCTGACATCTTCAATTTTCATAATTCAAGTGAGATTTACTGGGGGAACAGCTCTAAAAAGGGGTGAAGCCACATGCTTCTCACCAACCATGTTGCATATATAGTCCCAGATTGTTTGTTATGACTGTAGATAGCCATGTATGTCCATTCAGGCTGAAACTTTCACTGATTTTTGGAGATGTTTACAGAGCGCTTTGAGTAGCTACAGAAAAAAGTGTTCATAAATGTGTCCAGCTCTGAATAACTAGCACAGTATTTCTCCCTGACCTTTTAGACAACAAGAAGCTGACTTTTATGCAGTTGCTGACAGCAGCACCAGAAACCAGCAAAAACTGACAATTAAGCAAATAACCCTGAGAGACTGTTATGGCTGGCACCATGAAAATGGTTTCTTGGTTTCCACTCTACATCTTCCAGCAGAGTAACCGTATGCTGTTATTATATTAACAATAATGTTCTGCTCCAGAAAATAAGAGTGATTAACAATTGATTAGCCATTGTTCCATATGCTACCATGTCGTTCTTACTCTGCTTCAATTTAAATGCAGGCTTTATTGCCAGCAGCTTTGTTCCACTTCCCTCAAAGCTTGCTTTTGCACAGTAGGAATAGCAAGGAAAAGGACCAAGTTGATCAGTATGGTTCCCCTTTCTTTTTTGGACACTGTGTCTTGTGGAAAAGCAGTGTCTGAAGTTTTACTGAATCTCTTTTGACCTCCTGCTATGCAGTTCCTAGTCTGACAAATAGAAATGAGATTTTTTTTCCCAGTTCATATCAGGGCTGTTCAGATTTGGGAGTCACGTATAGTGCAAGTTAGTTGGTATCAAGTCCATTTTCAACCAGTTCTGGTTCGATTCTTCCCCTTTTTGCCTTCCCCCAGGCGTTAGCAGCCTACCTGGTCTAGCCAACTGTGATATCTCCTTTTCTGGATGGCATTTACAGGCAGCTCATTTTTCACTTCCACGCTGGAATAGAGGTTTCCTGGAACTGTTCTCCTTTCTCAGAATTGAGGATGGCAGCTCAAATGTTCCTAGAACCTTTGTTAAATGGATTTTGGATGGTCTCTTAAGAATAGGCAGAGCTGGATACTGATCAGGATGTCTTGCTCTACTAAACTAAGATGCATGGGTGAAGCAACCTTAACCCTTTTTTCATTTTCTCCTTGGCTGCAGGGAAAAGGCATTGTGTTAAACCACAGCAATGTAGATTCAAATACAGGCAGTCTGGTGTAATTTGATTTAAGTATCACTCGATTCTCCCTCTTCCTGTGGGGCCCACTGGTTCTGCCGCTTAACTAACCTGGCACCAAATCCCCATCCCCACATCCCTTAGAATATAGGGATTACTTTGAACAATCAGAGCTGATGTTTTGCTTGTGCGATAGATGGAGCAGCAGCTGCTGTCACATTCCAATATTATATCCTAATTCTAGACAATGTTTACCCTGTAAAGCACATTCGCCAAACAGAATCCTACATCATCATGAAATCTTTTAGCATTCATATTCTATATCATCTGATTTCCAATATCTTTTCCCAATCCAAAAAAATAAAAAGAAATCTCTTACATATGCGTTTACTGTGATTGCTGGGTGTTGACTATGTGGGAGTCACTGGGGGAAAGTACACCACTACTTGTGGAATTTAGAAAGATACACTAGGGTTCTCTTTGGGTGGTTTCATGAAATTATGAAGCAGTGAATTGGTTTGCTTCAAGTTATTTATTATTTGGACCCTATCGTACATGAGGATAAAAAGTACTTTCCAAGTACAAAACCAGAACAGACCATTTTTATATCAAATCATTCATCTCCCTCCACAAAAACAAAAAGCTATTTCCCTAGAAAAGTTGCAAAACGGACCATACAGTCAACTTAGGAAAATTGAGTTTTGCTCATAGCAAAATGTGACCAGCTGGTAAGTACACATTTCTTTGTAGCAGCAGAGAGAATGAAATCTCTTTCTGCTTTATGCTTGTGGATTGAAATAAATATCTGCAAAGTTCTCAAGGTGAGGGTGTTGTTCACCTTTAGAAATATGTTTCCTTTTATATCTTAAAATTAAATTCATTTTCTGTACATGGAGAAAAGAAATTGAAGATCCATTGATAACTGGCTTTTTCTGCATTTTGAGGGGTTTCTCTAGTCCCTTGTTACTAGACAGAATGACACACTGCAGCACTACATGTAATTTTTTCTGCTTAACTTATTTGGCTAGCAGTACTGTACATTTTCAGCAGCTACATGACTATGCTGTACTGTGTCTTTTTGTGTCCACGAGTTGGATCTTTCCAAAGCTCAGAAGTCTGATTCAAAGCAACTATTAAAATGCACAGGCAGCAGAAATGGCAACCTGCAATATCTTCTGTGGTTCGTGATGAATTTGAGCCATGACTTCTGACTCCTATTACTTTGTGTGGGTGGTCATTCGACAAGTTATCTGCAGGGATATTACTAATACACTGATACTTTTATTTGAAGTCCAAGCCTATCAGTTAGAATGAAATCATTCTGAAGAACAAACACATTTTACGAGGACAGGGAAAACTTACTTTCAAGTGAAATTTAGCCTCATGAAATCCACAGCTCTGGCAAATGTCTCCGATTGGCTGACCTACCCATCACCGGCAGTTTCTGTAGCGGGTTGAGGAAAACTATCAACAAAACACCTCATTCCCATGAGCATCAAAACATCCCAGCTGCCAAATATAACCTCATTTTTATGACTGTATAACCTGCCAGAGTCTAAATACGACTATTAGCCACAACACTGTGGAGAAAACAACTGCTTTGATTTTGTGAGGAGCTGAGTACTCACAGTTCCCCGTGATATAATAGCCCTAATAAGAAAATCAGGCCTGATAAGGCCTGCTTTTGTCTAAGAGCTACTTCAACAGAGGTCTCAACACCTGCATGTACATTAACTATAGGGGTACTATTTCACTGAATACAAAACCCACCAAAACTGCTTGCATCAGTCCACACATGGTAGAGTTTTTCTAAAAAAGAGAAATATATTCTCCGATTATAAATAAAATAGGCCTTAGTACAAGGCTGCAAAATGTGATGTTCTCACCTTGTTTCTTTGAATGGTTTTTACCAGAAATAGCTGGAAAAAATTTGGTATTTTCAAGAAAATTTCAGTACCAAATGAGCATCTTTCTTCCACAAAGAATTTCCAAGCAACTACCAACTTGAGCTTGTCGTTTTTGCAAAATGACTACAAAATCCCAAACCCTTCTTGAAACCTGCACATAAACCTTTCTTTTTGTTCTGTTGTCTTCTGAATGAAAGCAGCCTTACCTGCATTCCCCTCCCTCTGTGTGATGTTGACTGAATCAAACCTGGAGTAAGAGTGCCAAATTATGGTGCTAAACTGCCTGAGAAGAGCTCCAGCTAATGTCCCTGATGGATGCTTTTTCAAGTTCCCATTCTGTATGGGGCAGCATTATACATCATTCTGTCTAACCCACTTTATACTTGATAACCTCAAGCCTGTTTCCATAAAACTGAAATATTATGCACCACACTGTATTGAATGGGCTGGATGCACGCTTATGACTACACTTGAGAGAATGAAATGGGTAGACACTCTGCCCAGAATATAGTGCTCTATACTACCATAATGGAGAAAACAGATCAGTGTCATAGACAACTCTGAGGCATTTCTGTCATTGAGAGAAATGGTTTTCATGGGGATTGACTGATCTATCTGCCTCTGTACCTATCCATATTTCTGTCTCTATTAATCTATTTCCCAAGAGCTACGCAGTGTTTCGCCAGATGTATTGCACAGATTGGAATCAGTGCTCTTATCAGCAAATCTTTGGACCAGAAGCACTTTATACAATGAAGGACTCATAAGTAATGAAAATGTACTTTTGTTAACAAATCTGTTAATCTCAGCTGGTATTTTGCTATTTTGTTTTGAATTTATGAGCAAATTTTTGACTGAAATGTTAAAATTTACCTGAATTTCCTTCTACCTATGAAGGGGCATAATTTTATTATTCTGCAGATCAGGTCATTATTATTGTTATTACAGTGATCAGATTCGTGGTTGTACTATTCCACTCCCAGTGTATTAATATTGGTAGAAAATTGAAACAGTACATCAATGACTCCTGCCGTTACAAAGAGGATTTCTGTCCTGACCAGCCACAGCCTAATTAGAAAGGAAAGTGAAATGAATTATATGCCTAATTACAAAAGTACAAAGCCATTTTCCTTCAGAGAAAGAGCAAGCATATATTTATCTCTCCAAGTGGCCCTCAGCATTTCTGGCTTAAGATAGAATCATAGAACCA
The DNA here is from genome assembly GCA_013389945.1 of Fregata magnificens. Classification (NCBI taxonomy): domain Eukaryota; kingdom Metazoa; phylum Chordata; class Aves; order Suliformes; family Fregatidae; genus Fregata; species Fregata magnificens. The sequence continues at coordinate 14,452 of WAAD01034482.1, read as the reverse complement.
TAGAATCATTTCAGTTGGAAAAGACCTTTAAGATCATCAAGTCCAACTTTAAACCTAGCACTGCCAAGTCCACCACTAAACCATGTCCCTAAACATCTACACATCTTTTAAATACCTCCAGGGATGGTGACTCAACCACTTCCCTGGGCAGCCTGTTCCAATGCTTGACAACCCTTTCTGGGAAGAAATTTTTCCTGATGTCCAATCTAAACCCCCCCTGGCACAAATTGAGGCCATTTCCTTTTGTCCTATCACTCGTTACTTGGGAAAACAGACAACACCCACCTCGCTACAGCCTCCTTTCAGGTAGTTGTAGAGAGCGATAAGGTCTCCCCTGAGCCTCCAGGCTAACCAACCAGAGTTCCCTCAGCCGCTCCTCATAAGACTTGTTCTCTAGACCTTTCATCAGCTTCATTGCCCTTCTTTGCACATGCTCCAGCACCTCAATGTCTTTCTTGTAGCAAGGGGCCCAAAACTGAACACAGTATTTGAGGTGCGGCCTCACCAGTGCCAAGTACGAAGGGACAATCCCTTCCCTACTCCTGCTGGCCACACTATTGCTGATACAAGCCAGGATGCTGTTGGCCTTCTTGGCCACCTGGGCACACTGCTGGCTCATGTTCAGCCGGCTGTCAACCAGCACCCCCAGGTCCTTTTCCGCCAGGCAGCTTTCCAGCCACTCTTCCCCAAGCCTGTAGCGTTGCATGGGGTTGTTGTGACCCAAGTGCAGGACCCGGCACTTAGCCTTGTTAAACCTCATACAATTGGCCTCGGCCCATCGATCCAGCCTGTCCAGATGCCTCTGTAGAGCCTTCTTACCCTCAGGAAGATCAACGCTCCCACCCAACTTGGTGTCATCCGCAAACTTACTGAGGGTGCACTCAATCCCCTCGTCCAGATCATTGATACTAAACAGAACAAGACCCAATACTGAGCCCTGGGAAACATCGCTTGTGACCGGCCGCCAACCGGATTTAACTCCGTTCACCACAGTTCTTTGGGCCCAGCCATCCAGCCATTTTTTTACCCAGCAAAGAGTATGCCCATCCAAGCCATGAGCAGACAGTTTCTCCAGGAGATTACTGTGGGAAATGGTGTCAAAGGCTTTAATAAAGTCTAGGTAGGCAACATCCACAGCCTTTCCCTCATCCACTAAGCAGGCCACCTTCTCATAGAAGGAGATCAGGTTAGTCAAGCAGGACCTGCCTTTCATAAACTCATGCTGATTGGGCCTGATCGCCTGGTTGTCCTGTACGTGCCACGTGATGGCACTCAAGATGAGATCTGCTCCATAACCTTCCCCGGCACCGAGGTCAGACTGACAGGCCTGTAGCTCCCTGGATTCTCCTGGCCTTTCTTGTAAATGGGTGTCACATTTGCTAATCTCCAGTCAACTGGAACCTCCCCGGTTAGCCAGGACTGCTGATAGAGGATTGAAAGTGTCTTGGTGAGCACTTCCACCAGCTCCCTCAGTACCCTTGGGTGGATCCCATCCGGCCCCATAGACTTATGTGTGTCTAAGTGGTGTAGCATGTCACTAACCATTTCGCCTTGGATTATGGAGGCTTCATTCTGCTCCCGGTCCCTGTCTTCCAGCTCAGGGCTTGGGTACCTTGAGAACTACTGGTCTTACTATTAAAGACTGAGGCAAAGAAAGCATTAAGTATCATCTCAGTCTTTTCCTCATCCTTCATCACTATGTTTCCTCCTGCATCCAATAAAGGATGGAGATTCTCCTTAGCCCTCCTTTTGTTGCTAATGTATTCGTAGAACCATTTTTTATTGTCTTTTATGGCAGTAGCCAGATTAAGTTCTAGCTGGGCTTTGGCCCTTCGAATTTTCTCCCTGCATAACCTCATGATATCTTTGTAGTCCTCCTGAGTTGCCTGTCCCTTCTTCCAAAGGTCATAAACTCTCCTTCTTTTCCTGAGTTCCAGCCAAAGCCCTCTGTTCAGCCAGGGCAGTCTTCTTCCCTGTTGGCTTGTCTTTCGGCACATGGGGACAACCTGCCTCTGTGACTTTAAGAGTTCCTTCTTGAAGAATGTGCAGTCTTCCTGGACTCCTTTGCCCTTCAGGACTGCCTCCCAAGGGACTCTGTCAACCAGTCTCCTAAACAGGCCAAAGTCTGCCCTCTGGAAGCCCAAGGTAGCAGTTCTGCTGACCCCCCTCCTTACTTCTCCAAGAATTGAAAACTCTATCATTTTGTGATTACTATGTCCAAGACGGCCTCCAACTATCACATCACCAACAAGTCCTTCTCGGTTCGCAAACAACAGGTCCAGCGGGATGCCTTCCCTAGTTGGCTCACTCACCAGCTGTGTCAGGAACTTATCTTCCACATACTCCAGGAGCCTCCGAGACTGTTTCCTCTCTGCTGCATTGTATTTCCAGCAGAATTGTGGTAAGCTGAAGAAGTCCCCCACAAGAACAAGGGCTAAAGATTGTGAGACTTCTCCCAGCTGCTTATAGAATATTTCATCTGCCTCTTCATCTTGGTTGGGTGGTCTAGAACAGAATCCCACCATGATATCTGCCTTGTTGGCCTTCAACCCTCAACACTCAACCCTATCATCACCCTCATTAAGCTCCAGCCAATTAAAACACTCCCTAACATACAGGGCTACCCCACCACCTTGCCTTCCTTGCCTATCCTTCTGAAGAGTTATAGCCATCCATTGCAGCACTCCAGTTGTGCGACTTATCCCACCATGTTTCCGTGATGGCAACTATATCATAGTTTTCCTGCTGCACATTGGCTTCCAGCTCCTCCTGTTTGTTGCCCATGCTGCGTGCATTGGTGTAGATGCACTTCAGTTGGGGTATTGATCCTGCCACCTACATGACCATTCTCAGGTGCTTCCGTGGTTTCTAACACATCAGTAACCCTTGTGTCTTTGCTGCGGCATGGATCTCCATCCCCTACCTCCACTGAGATGGCAGACCGAAGGACCTCGCTAGCACACCATCCCTCAAACATTGACGTGCCACCCCCAGGCTTATCCCTAGCGAGCCTGGTTTTATCCCTTTCCCCTGTCAAATCTAGTTTAAAGCTCTTTCAGTGAGCCCTGCTAACTCCTGTGCAAAGATCCTTTTCCCTCTTTGAGACAGGTGTACCCTGTCTCTCACCAGCAGGCCTGGTGTCGTGTAGACTGACCCATGATGAAAAACCCCAAAATTCTGCCAGTGACACCAGGCTTGGAGCCAGGTATTGACCTGCTGGCTCTTCCTGTGTCTTCCCTCATCATTCTCTGCAACTGGAAGGACAGGGGAGAACACTACTTGTGCTCCTGATCCCTTAACCAGTCATCCCAAGGACCTGAAGTCTCTCTTGATTGCCCTCGGACTTCTAGTCGCAACTTCATCGCTGTCTACCTGAAAAATCAGTAATGGATAGTAATCTGAAGGCCGTACCAGGGTAGGAAGCTTTCTTTTCACATCTTTAAGTCGGTCCCCAGGGAGGCAGCAGACTTCCCTAAGAAGTGGGTCCCGTCTGCATATTGGGCCCTTCTGTTCTCTTCAGAAGGGAGTCTCCTATGACAATGACCTGTCAGATATAAGCAACCTGATCATTACCTGAGATCCCAGGCTACGAAAAGTCTATGTTTTCACTTAGACAGTGGTGAATGTTTTCTGTGGAGAGGAAAAGTCAAGGGAATCTCTACTGCCTGCGGAGCTGCCTGAGTCTAATAGTGACTGTAAGAGACCTAGCACTTTATCACTGCTGTTCCAGTATAACTCTCCTTCACTCGAGTGCAGCTAGAGTCCCTTATGCCTTCTTGAGAAGAAACTTAATACTAAAAATAGAAAAATTGTATTAACTAGAAAAAGAATACTCACTATCCTATTTTGACTGTCTTCAATGTATCAGTGAAAAGTTTAGTGTTATGGGAATGTTAAGATATGGGTTGCAACATATTCATACTTTATGGAGAAAATAACAGATGTGAAGAGAGGTGAATTAAACTTCACACAAGAAATCTCTGTCAAAGTTAGGTTTAGAATTGGTGTTCCCTCATGCGTAATTCTGTACTTGAACCTTAAGAAATTCTCTCCTGTCAGTTATTTATAGCAATTTTTTTCATATACTTGTTGCATATGTGAAACAGACTTCAAGCTTGCATTGTATGCCTGTAATGACATTCTTGGTGCTCAGCTGTTTGGATGTTCATTCACCTTCTGTCACAGCTCCACATGTACATCGTCCGTACAGCATCTGCTGCCACACAATCTCAGCCTCCCAAAGGACAGTCAGGTGCTATATATAACCATACACCATCAGGAAATGTCAATATGCATTTGAATTTTCTACTTTTAAAGCAAAAAGCCCCAATTAACTTTTTTTCTACCTTAAAAGCAAAAGCAATGGGAAAAAGGATAGTTAAAATCCTCAATCAAACTAGGTAACTGCCTGCTCTTGCTGTTAGTTCAAAAAAGCTAGAAAACAAGCACAGAAGAAAACCTAAGGTAAAAAAAAGCCAAGGGCTATAGTGCTAGCCAGCTCTGCACTAGCCGTGTGAAATTGCACCAGTATCCAGCATCTCCTAATCCCAGCAAAATATGTTTTAAAGGACAGACACATTTCTTTCTTTGGCTTCGTAAGGAAAGTGTCAGCTCCTTCCTCTCCTTTCCAATGAGTGTGATCTCATCTTTATATCTAGATCTGTCAGAAACTTCATTTGTGATCTTTCTATTCTTTGTCTTCCCTGCAAAATGGAGATCACACATCCTATTTCATGGGAGTTTTATGCAAGTACAGATTTAAAGTCAAAAATAAGAAAAAAAAACCTAAATGTGCTTCACAGGCCTCACAGTTCTGGGAAGGGGCTAAAATGGTCTAAACTATTCTTGCATTCTCCCAGTCTTAAACTGTTGGTGAGTCAGTGTGGGCCGTGCAACCCCCTTTGCACTGCACTGTTGTTTCCAGCAGCTCTCACAACCCTTATTCCTTCATTCCCAATTGCTGACAGTGCCCTGCCTCCTGTAGGCTCGTACCTGACCCGTTCCAAAGCTAGTGTACTTGCTGGGAAGGGAGTGTGTCTCATGGAAGTTGGGCAGCTCTATCTGCACGAGAGGAATCCTCACCCATGATGGACTGTAGGTTTTTACAACATTACCAAACATGAAGGATTCATAACAAAGATGACAATCTCACTGCTTTGGTAACAAACCTGGCCTCTTTGGAATCAATTCCAAAACCTGGTTTTTTCCTATGTTTTTTAAAAAAAGATAGAGATGGAAAGTTAAAGGTGGGGAAATACCCCACATACAGCCACAGACAAGTCATACTCTTCTTCCCTCCCATATAACATGTAGTCTTGGCAAATGTTTTGTTTTTTTTTTTTTACAAATAGAATAATTTAGTCTTAATACCACCTACCAATGATTAGAACTAACTCCTCCAAGTAGAAAGGCAGAACTTGCCAGCACAGATGAATTCTTTCTAATGCTGTTGATGATGCAGCTATATTAGTTCAAGACTAGACTGTCAACCTAAATTAGGGGCCAGAGCACTGAAAATGAAAAAGATACTGGTACATACTGCACAGTTTGGCTCAAATATGTGACATGCGAGCCAGGATGTGTAGTACATGAAAGATTCAAAAATGAAAATCTTCATCCTTAATGGTTGCATAGGGACATGTTTTCACAGGGTTAAGCTGCATGACACCCATTAAAGTAAACAGAAGTTTAAAGCTTAAATCTTCTGTCCCACTTTCAATACTTTCCTCATCATAGCATATACAGAGATTGAAATATCCCATTTTCCCCTTAAAACCTGCAGTTAACAAAATAAGAGGTTAATTTGTTTGGTTTATTATGCACCACCTGACTCACTTTCTTAACATCATACAAGTAATAAAAAAACTGAATAGAGGACATATTTTCTCAATTTTGGAGAGGTTTACTCCTGTACTTTGTTAAAAAAGTGAAGTGGAGAGGAATATAACTGAGCGTCCCATCTAGTATCTCATTTTGTTGCTGTTGCATTCCTCTCCCTTTTTCAACAATTGTCATAAATCTTCCGGTGTTAGGGAGATGCAGGTTGGGGGGACAGAGTGCTGCTACCCCACAAGTTACTTCTATCATAAAAGGCAATTGTAAGAATGTTCAAAATCTCTGAGACCGGTTTCCTTGGCTTTTATTCTATTTGCATTAAATAATTACACCAAAGTCTCACTAAAGCCAAGTGCTCATTTCTCCTTGCTCAGTAAAACACTATCTTGAGGGAACAGTAGGTATCTCCCACCGTATCTGTTTACCTGTACCACTGTCTGCTAGGCCAGATTGTGAGCTGTAAGCTACAATCCTTTATTAGAGTAGGCTGTTTGACAGAAGGCACTGACGTCTTTGTGCTTGTGTGTGGTGGTGGGTATTTCTGGCTTTATACTGCTTTCCACAGTGGAGTTTATACCCTAGCCAGGCTACTGGCATGTGCTAGCAGAATGAATAAATAGCTGTCTGGATCTGTTTGTCCCCTGCGAGACTGCATTTTGACAAAGGCGGGTCTAGAAGCATGCAGTGTGCATCAGACATTTAGTATATGTGAGGGTGTACAAAGGCAGAGCACAAAGACAATTTTTGCCCTTTCTGTTGCTAACTGTTTTCTTGTTCCGAGCAAGCAATACTTATAAAATACCGTTCATTCCTGATGCTCACAAAAGTTAGAAACATTGGAAATTTTTTTCTTTTTATTAATCAAATTAAAGCAAATTATTTTCAGGTCTATATCATTGAGATATTAACGTTTGAACACCATTTTTCCTCTGCATTTTCTTTTCCACAACTTTACTCCATAGCTCCCCTGTTATTAGTTGACATTGTCCAGTCACCTGAATGTTTACCTAAATACTTTTCAACCTCACTAGTATAGGATATCTTGTTGTCTAAAGGGATCACCATATCCAGATCTCAGTGAGTTTCTGGCTATTTGCATGCTTTCCACAGGTAACATATTCCTGAGGAGCTGATCCACTCTATGATGATAAAAGGGTTAACCTTCTGCCCAATATCTGCTCCTGAAGCTGCTGAGAGAGGGTATGCTTATGCCTCTGAGAACAATGGGATACTTGTTGCTATTTTTCTTCAAATCTTCCATCTGAAGAAAGTCGACTGTCTAACATAGCTGCAAACCCTTCTGTTTTTATCCCTGATGTTTTGTCTTCTAGTGAGATCTTCTACATGTTGTATCGCATATAAATAATTATGCATAGAACCAGCAAGGACACTGAAGTGTTACATTTTAATTATGTGTTTTTGTTCATTTCCAGACACAGTCTTAAAATCTGTTACACTACATGCTGAGTTTCTCAAATATTTTGCCTGGGCGGCGCTCAAAACTTCATATATGCCTGTAAATGTGCTAGGAGTCAAATCTAAGATCTGACTTAGACACATTTGCATTGTCTCTGAAGAAATGGGTCCCCATAGCTGAATAATGATATTCTGTAAAAGAAAATTAGCCATTCAGTATTATGACCGTGATGATGAGAGGTCAGCAGCACACTCAAGCACACATCAACACAGGGAAATCTATTGAGTCAACCCAGCAGCAGCAAGCAAGCAGAGTTAAAAACTAAAGGAGTGGCAAATTATTATAGTCACATTAAAGACATAATAAGGCACTAACATTTCCCTCACAATTTGTTCTAGAAGATTAT
>WAAD01034480.1:43201-71069 GCA_013389945.1 Fregata magnificens | reverse complement strand
AAAGCGGCCGCAGCCGCCGCCTCCCGGCCTCCCGCACTCCGCCTGTCCCGGGGGCTGCGGGAGCGGCGTGACCAGACTCTTAGCTGCTCGGACATCCTTTATCGCTATTATTTTATTTTTTTTTTTTTAAACTTGCAGTTTTGCGCGAGGGAAATGCTCCCTGTCGCGCTCTCCCTTTCGTGAGATAAAAGTTGCCGTCTCCTCTCGTACACCCATCTCTGGATGCGTGTAGCTGAAGGGATTTAAAGGGACTTGCCAAACCTGTTGTTTACTCGGCTGTGCCTTAGCGCGGCGAGCGGGGCTGGATCCTGCCTGCCCCGGGGTTCCCCCAGCTCCGCTGGCGGCTCTCTCCTGGCGGGAACGGCCCCGGCTCTTCCTCCAAAGAGCCTTGTCCCTGTCAGTCTGCTGACGCGCAGTCCTTTGGACCCAAATTATTCAATAATCATTACAATTGCAAAAAAAGTTTGGAGCTGCGCCCCAGCACTGTAGTTCTGCAGGCTGCTGGCGCAGGGTGCTGCCCCTCAACCTGCTGCTGTGTGCCTAAAGCACGTGTCTCTCGGCTGGGCCGAAGGCAGGGCCCCTGCCGCTGTCGCCTCGTGGGTGGGGAGAGGAGAAGGCCCCGTGTCCTGAACTGAGCCCAGAACTTCAACAGCATCACGTTTGTGGTGGAGGCTGAGTAACATAGTTGAGCACAATCTAACTGTAATGCTCTCTTTTTCGTCTTGAATTTTAATTCGGCGCTGGTGGAAGGTGGTAGGTTGACAGCCATGGAGACATCTGTTTAACCCTTTTACAAGGCAAGGCAGGAGGGTGGTGGTTCCTCAGCAAACCCCTTTACTACTGTGTGCTTGGTTCCAAAGGTGAGACTGTTTCTGTCAGCCACGTGCAGGGTGTGTGCTGTGGAAACCCCCTTCTCCCCAGTCTGCACATAGCCAGATGCACTGCGTAGTTTACAGTTGGGGTTTTTTTTCTTTAAATAAAGAGAAAAAGATTGCACAAACTCTGCAGCGTAGGGGCAGACAGTGAACTGGAGGCCTTTCCACTGACACCGGTGGACATTGAACGCCTTTGGCAGTCAGGTAAATTCCAGGTTTCTTGGGATCTGTGGTCCGTGGTAGAGAATCAACAAGCAACAAGTCGTGGGATTTTCAAACACACCCACAGGCATGCAGTTCCCACTGAAAGTAGGTGGGATTGAGTGCCAGAGCCTCTGGGAAAAATTCCTCCTTGCTTCTCTCCCAGCCCGGAGATTCTCAAAGAGGAGCTAATTGCCTATGTTTGCAGTCTTTCCTTTAAAAAGAAAACATCACTGACTTCTTAGTAGAAGAAGATGTTAAAAGAGCTGATAAATTCGCACAGGTTAAAAATATTAAAACTGTGATGGTTTGTTGTCTTACTCATGCTGAACAGCTCTTTTGGTGTCACCAAACTCTGCTTTGCACTGATTCTTAACACCTGATGCTTTGTACCTCTTTCATAATGAGATGAACGACATGCAGCGCACAGCCCTACTTGACAATCAAATTCTCCTTCAGGCTTGCACCCCTTGTAGCACTTGCTTTTTAACAGAAAGGAGAAGCTAGTGAGCGGGGACTTGAAAACTGAGTGGTTTAGCAGAATGCACAGGCAGGACTCCATTTCATGACTCAAGCCTTTGCATTTCTGTAGAACGTGCTCAGTCCAAAGTCCAAGTGAAATGACCAGTAATATTACTTAAGGACATGGAAATGTATCCTTTCTAATGAAGTCACTTTGGCTATTCTGCCAAATAACTACTACTACTATTTCTGTTCAAGTCCCCATCAGGTATGTTACCCTCTTAAAAACAAAACAAAACAAAAAAAACCCCACCAAAACCCAAAACTGTTCAGTGTTTCATGATCTCAAGTGCCTGTGATGCTTTTTCAGTAGGAGGTGGTTGTAGACAGCATCATAACAGCTGCAGTGACTGTACTCAGGTAAGCGTTGCAGACTGAACTCCAGCACTTGCTTGAGAACATCTCAGGTTTTCCTTGCAGGGCTCCTGATCAGGCTGAGTGTGGTGTTAGTTATGCAATAGGAGTTGGGGGGGAAGTCCTTTTTCAAGGTGGAATGTCTGCAGGTGGGACAGGTTTGGGATTTTTTTTTTTTCTTCCCCCTATGCAAATCTTACTGATTACTGTTTTCATGCTTTGGCCTATCCCTTCTGGAGCACTAACCACATGGCAATTTACATGAAGGCCCAAGTGGCTTAGCCTTTCACTTCTCTTGTCTAAATGGGTTAGCTACTTATTTCCCACTGAAGATCAGCAGGTAAACAGGCTCCTTTGTGACTTGACTGGTTCTGAAAACTTAGAACAGCTTGTGACCCAGCCAGGGTGCTGTGGAAGCTCAAACGTGGAAAAGAAATGTCCAGTTTGATTTTTTGATACTTGCTTGGTAGTTGCTGCCAGTTGCATCTGGTGTGCTAAGATTTCAAGTGCAGCACTGAGCGCACAACGGTAGCTGCAGATGGCTACCAGCAAAAGAGTGAGTTTTACTTATTTTGGCAGAGGAAAGGTTCCTGAAGATGTAGTTTTGACCTTTTACTGCTTTTGCTGAGCTCAACAAGTGAAAACTCCACAGGATGCTGTTTCATTCAGATGTGCCTGGGCTATAGTGGCCACATACAGCTTTCTTCCAAGTAAAGTTGTTTTGGGTGGAGAGAGGAAGGGAAGTGGAAGGAAAATCTGAGGATATAGGGGGACCAGAAGAGTGTACACTACGCGCAATTCTAAGATTATGGTTGTTGGAAATTAGTCACTTTTGAGCTATAAGGCCAGATGACGGTGTAAAAAATGTTTTTGCAAATACTGAAGTTGCATTTTCAGGTGACTACAGTTAGCTTGGTCTCTTAGTTCCTTGGAGCATTCTGGCTTTGGGCATATTAAAATATGCTTTTCTGGGGTCCAATTTTAATTTCTATTCCAAAGATTCTTTTTGCAGCATGTAAACTCAGGGGGGAGGTATGTTTACATTGAGTCTCTGATATAGATCAGCTCCTCTGTTGATGTTCAATTCTCTGTCCTACAGTTGGTTTTTTCAGTAGAAGTATTGCAGTTTATTTCAGCAGAGGGACAGGCCCAAGAATTTATTAGTGAGACAAGCAACTCTGCTTCTGGCGCCATAGACAGCTCTGGAAGCATTTTTCATGTGTGTGCATGTGCCTGGGTGTATGCACTTGCAGATGTAAAAGCCAGAGCACGTATATTCTTTCTGTATTAAGGCATTTGTTTCTTTTCCTTTAAAAGAAAAAACCTACTATTTTGGCTATGTTTCTTAGTTCCAGTGAAATGCTGTAGAGATGAGTATTGTGAGATTTTTAGTGACAGGAACCGGCTGCATCAACATATGTAAGCTAGATTGTATTTTCTATAGCCTAACTTCAGGGAGGCTGTGCCAAGGCTGTTTTGAACACAGAAGGGGAAATCAAATTATTTGCAGGGGTTCTCCTCCTCTCTGACAAAGTACTGGCAGTTTTGGGTTGCACAAAGGGTGAATGCTCCAGGGTCAGAGTGAGGAGATGGGAAGAGAGGAAGGTATTGAGTAGTTGGGCTGGCATCCCTCTGCTCTCCCATAACCTCCGGGAATGTTTCTCTTTCAGCTTTGCAAGGAGCAGGTGAGCATGTTCCTTTTGACTGGCCTGATAATTGCATTACAAAGGGAGACATGCCTGCCTTCTAGGAATTCCTTCCTTTCTATTACAAAAGGTTTTCATTCTTCTTGGGTGATCAGAAAGAATGTAGAAGGAATCTGGAAAGGCACGTGAAAGTGGCTCAGCTTTTCTTATTTTAAAGTCTAAGAAAGTTCAGAAGTTCTTCCCCAGCTTGAAAACTTAATGACCATCTGAAGCAATACCTCCTTTTAATTTAGATCATCAAATTAAATTTTGCAAAGAAAACTTAAGCACCAAATTCCAGTCCTGACAGGTAACAAAAGCATGAAACCATTTTCACACACGTATGATGCATACTGCTTTGTAGCAGCCTTTCACAAATGTAATAAGCAGGTTGTGGGATTTTTTTTTATTCCCCACCCACTTTACTGTTCTCTGCTTGACTCTAAATTTTTTGCAAGATAAGTCTCTATTTTTGATGCTGCTTTTCCAAAATTGAGAGGGCAGAGGGATGGAGAGAACTTGTTCCTGCAGTCTTTTCTGAGTCCATTCAAGTTGCTAAAGCAGTCGTTTAAAGCAGAACTTGGGGGAATAGCAACTTTTCCTTTTGCAGAGACCAGGGAGGAGGACCACTTTTCCCCCAACTTGTGGGAATACTGCTCTCCTACTAGTGCAGGTAAATCTCCATTTCTGCAGAATGACAAATACTCTCTGCTAGGATTTCTGATTCTTTGCTGGTGAGCTGTCTGTAAGCACTTCTGTGCAACTGCTGATTTAAAAGATGTCATATATTTCAATAACATGCTTAAATTTGGCAAAATTATCCTGTGTAATGCTCTTAAACTTCTGTGGAGCTACATTCCTGCTTGCCATCTTTTCATCTGTCCCAAATTTCACATGGTTAAACTTCTACAGCTAAGATTCAGGTGTTACGGTAGCTGGCAGTCTAACTCCCTGGTTCTAATTAGAGATCCAAATGGCAAAGCTTTCAAGTTAAACCTTTTAAAGGGCCCAGTCATATGTACTTCTAAGTACGCTTAAGTCTATAGAAATGTAATGTCAACTCCAGCACTAGACAGACAATTATGGTTTAGAATGGCAGCTGAGACAGAGAGCTTTAAGTTTAGCAATGCTAAGTACTCCTCGACTCAAATGCTCCTACATTAGCTATTAAGCTCTCCAGCTGACACAATATTTAGTGTATAATGGTCAAATGGCAACTGTTTAGGATTAAATGTGGAACTGGACTGACGCCTTCCATTTATAACTGCACTTCGATGCAGTTGTCAGAGAAATCTGTTTTACTTGTGGTTTTGCTACTAGCTCTTCCCCATTCAGGCATGATATATGGTAATACCGTTGCTGACCATTCATCAAGTGGGAAACAGATGGCACTAGTTTCCCTTCTATTGAAAGATTGTGTTGAAAGGCTGCTCCCGTGAGAATGGCAGCAATGATGCAAACCAAAATATTTTCAGAATATACATGTCTGATGCTAGCCTTTGCCAGAACATTAATGGTAAAACATGCATCTTGTTCTACTGTGGTACAAATACCAGCTGGTGACAGAGATCATCTCATCATCATCTGGATTTCTGGGAGAAATGGGGTTAGAAAGTAACTCAAATTGTTGAGATCAGTTCTGTGTCTTGCCCTGTAACAGTCAAGATGTTCTTTCTGCTTAAGTTTTGTGTCTGCAGTTAGCCTTTGACTTTCTAAAGAAAAGCACCAGACCACAAACTTAATGTTGGGGAAGTCAAGCAAAATCTAAAATCACTGTTTGGTGGTTGGAAATGCCCAGGCGAACACGCTGTTGGATCTCCAGAGGCTTGTTAAACACAGTGTCCTCAAGAGACTGTCTCTTGAAGGAGCACGTTGGATGCTAAGAAACAAAATACATACTCGAAGTGTTTGCCTAGGCACTCTGTTTATTTGTCTTGACGGTCCAGGGATACTAACCTGATTTGGCTGTGCATTCAAGTTCATTTGCTACGTGTCCCTGAAAACATACCTAAGCAGAAGCAGAGAGTGGTTCTGAGTCTGACCATCCCTCAACAAACCCATTCAGCAGGTCACTAGTTGGATACCTTCTTTTACTTACTACAGCTGTTCCTGGCCTTCAGGCCAATGCTGTGCTAATAGAGGGAGCAATGAGTCTCCTAAGAAGCCTGGCAGCATTTGGGATGACTTTGCTGGGTAGTTGCGCAAATCATCCTTGCGAGAACCCAGCCCTAGGTGAGCTCCTTGTCCTGTAAATGTGCACGAAGAAGAAAGGAATGCAGCACTGTGGCAAACAGCATGAATTGGGGCAGGAGGGAAGGAAAGACCTATGCCCTCCATCTCTCTCTTAACAAGTCCCTTGCTGTCAACAGGCTCTGCAAGGTATTTGGTCAAGGACAAGCTTTTTGGAGAATTGACTTGTGTCTTTCTACATATTTGTACAGTAGTAATTGCAAGGAGGCACAACCTCAGTTGGCAGCAAGCGGTCTTGAATTATGATATGCTAGACTGAAATGTAAACGTGTACACTTTCAGCTGGATATGGGTTCCTTAATGGATTTCATGTAAGAGTATTAACCAACAATATTAGATAAATTTTTGCTTTTCTGTTGTTCTCAGGAGCCTGGGAACCTTGCGCAGAACCTTGTGTATTTATTTTGCATTGCTGCCGTGCTCTGATCTTCCCCTCTGGGGTGGGTGGGGGGTTGTATTTTTACCTCTGTGTGAAGGACTATGACTAGGCCTGGGTGGTTCACTAGCTTTTGCTGTGGTCCTGCAAAAATGCACGGGATCTTTTTCCCTCACGCAGTCTCTGTCCATCAATAAGGTAGGCACTATGCTAGGTATGGTCATTTTGTGGAAGCATATTTTTGACCTCACCTGAAGCTGCTTTCCAAATTATTTTATTGCTGTAATGATGTGGCAAGTCTTGGCACTGTAGACTGAAGAGTTCGGGTTAATTTTCTCTGTCTCTCTGGAGGATATTAGAATTACATACCTTACCTTCCTGCAGGTGGAAGATTTGGGGACAGATCCCTATGCCACATACATTCACCAGTAACCCAAGTTGGGTTGCCGGGACTTGGCTGTCCCTGGGATTGAGAAGTGACTGGGAGTTCCCTCTCACCAGACTTGCCCATAAGTGATGGAGATGCTGCTCTCCCAAAAGTCCTGCCTGAGCTACTGGGTCTTTCAGTAGTATTTGTGGGGAGAGGTAGTCTTCTGTAGCTTCTACAAGAATATAACGACTTGGCCTTTTGTTAAGGGAAGAGGGGGGAAATCTTGTGTTGCTTGCATGGCTCCATCTAATTTTAATTTTTTAAAAGCAGAAGTTTTCAACAGTGGGAACCTGTTCTCATGGAGCTTCCTGCAGCTGGTGGCCTGTCCCCCCTCTGAGCAGTTAGTGTGTGATAAGAAGCAGCGGAGGTGGCTGCTTGCTCCCTGCAGCAGGTGGTTGAGGCAAACCTTGCACCATGGCCTGTTTAAAAGAGAAACTCTTGGAACGGTCCCCACTTGTACAAGACAGATGCTGTGTGGCCTGTGAGGACTTGCTGTGTGTCCAGGCCCAGCGCCAGGAAGGCACCGGCTTTGCTCAGTTTGCTCAGTTGTTGGTTTGGTTTTTTTGAAGCACTGTGGGAGCTCTGTTTGCTCTGATAGCTTCTCATGCCATGTCAGACTGTGCCTAACAGGAGTCTGCACTGGGGAGTAACTGGTGCCTGGGGAGAATTGATCTGGTGATGGGGACATCATGTGTTGAAGGGGTCTTTGTCATGGTCACTTCAGTAAATCCACTTGTAACTAACTTTAATAAAAGTTTCTGCCTTGAAAACACTTCCACTGTACATCACCTGCTCTGATAGCAAATCCCAGCCCAGGTGTACTGAAATGGATAGGCAGACCTCTAAGAGCAGCATGGCTTTTGGCTTTCGGAGCCAGTGCTGAGCTTGCAGAGCTGGTGGTTAAGAAAAACTTCCCTGTAAATGGAGTACCTTTTGCTCTGGCGTCATTGGCAGTGGCTGGGATGTGTGGTAGGCACATGCTGAAATACGCCCTAGGGTCCTGCTCCCCGGCCCTTTTCTAGCTGAGTTTCCTTCCCATGGAAAGCAGGGTGGGGAAGGCGGGAGGGCGAGAACTGAGCCTGTGCTGACACGGAGCTGGGATGTGGCTGGGATGCTCACCCAGGCCTGAAAGTCAAGAAGTGCTCCTGGGTCCTGCAGTGCAGACATGGCCATTGAGAGCTGGGTGGGACTCCACCCTGCTGGTTTTAGAGCGGCTTTTCAGGTATGTCTGCCCTACAGCCTAGAGGTATGACTGCAGCTCATTTAAAATGACTCCTACTCGCTTTCTTGAAAGTTTGGCAGGGATGTTTCCAACAAACACTGGTGATGATGACGAGGTAGTTCCAGTGACCCAGGGTTCAGCTGCCAACTACTTATCCAGGGGCTCGGGCAGGTTCACGCAGCCTGTCCTGCAGCCTGTTTTGCCACATACATAGGGCTTTCATTAGCCAAGTCAGCTGCATTCACACCTCTGGGTTGTGCTGTTGTAGATGTGCCCTTAGAGTAAAATTGTGCAGTAAATGAGCTTGTCATGAGTCCTGCTGGGTATTGCTCAATGTTCTAGCTGTTGTTAATTATTTTTTAATAAGAAAGTGTATTCTAGGTGCATCTGCTCTTCTGGAGCAATGCAGGATAGAGCTATAGCCTAATCTAGCAGTTTCCCACCCTGAATTACAATTTATTTTTTGTTTGCCCAGTGAATCGCCCAGGTTTTTCTTTCAGTATCTAATAGCGATAAGTAACACCAGTTCCTGCTTGTTTTCACAGGCTACAGCTAGGAGGAAAAGATGTTTGGCTTTCACAAACCGAAGATGTATCGGAGTATAGAGGGCTGCTGTATTTGCAGAGCTAAGTCGTCCAGTTCTCGTTTCACTGACAGCAAACGTTATGAAAAGGACTTCCAGAATTGTTTTGGGTAAGATTCTTTCTTTAGTCAATGTTGTGGTCAGTCGTGGTGTTGATATCAGGGCCATGAACCCGATGTGCTGTCCCTCTTGCTCTGAGAGACTGAAAGATTAGGTTAGCAGAGGTGGGTGGTAGGGGAAGACGGGATTCAGCTTCCCCACAACTTCCCTGGCCAGTCCAGGAGGGGCTGGATCCTTTGCTGCTGTGTACGGTACCATTTGGTTGTTAGTCTGCTGTTGCTGCCAATGGAGAGCTGCTGTAGTTCATAACAGTGAAGGGTCAGGCTCATGCCTCTCCCACCTCACAGCACGTGCAGGGATTTAGACCCCTCTCCGACTGTGCGTTTTGCACATGTTCCTTAGAGGTGTAAATTCCCACAGAAAATGGTAAATAGCACAGGTCCATGGAGGTTTTCTGTGGCTCTGAAAAGTCAAGAATGTTAAACAAAACTCGATGGGTAAATATTTAGCTGTTCCAGCAGGGTTTATGCACAGTACCTTGTTTCAGGTATTTGTGCCTCTGTTGAAATAGGGCATATCAAGATGTTATTAAAAGTTCTAATTGGAAACCCATTCTGATGGAGAGTGAGCATCAAGTAATTAGCTTTCCAGTTAGGTAATGTTGCACATAATGTTACTTGAAAGCATTGGTAAGCAAAACTGTAAATGCCACTGATTTCTTGTACCAGCTGCTGTGACCTTTTAACTTTTTTTGAAATACTTCCTAAGAACTTTGAAGTTCTGTTTAAATTTGTGTCACTGAATTGTCAGCAAAGCAAATTCTTCTGTGATAGCTTGTAATTATTTTTTAATTGGTTTACTTTGAATTTTTTTTCTGAGGCAGTAAGAATTTCTCCTGTTTATGCTGTAGTTTTCCATGAAATTATTTCCCCTGGGAAAAAAGTCTGTTGTCAATAGATATTTTCTGCTTTTTCTTCCTAGTCTTGTTGGATTACCTCTCATCAAAACCTTAGGCTCAAGTGGAAATTTCATGCAGCATACTAAAAAATATATATACATATCAGTATTGCTGCTCTTGTCTCAAGTGCTTAACCTCGTATGTGTAATTCTTTGCAATCTCTAGAAATATTTCCCTCTCCTTCCCTTTTTCTAGGAACGCTCCCTTCAAGTGTTGAAAGGACAAAACCAAAGCTTTATAGTGCTTTGTATTTGCCATGGATTTTTTGTACATAAATCTGGTGCTGATTTTCCTTGTCATATTTCTTGGCTATTGTCCTTGGCAGCGGAAAGACTGTGTGAAGGCCCATCGCATGGTTGGGGTTTTTTTTGTTAACTACAGTAAAGAGGCTTGCAGTGTACCAGGGCCTTTGGTCTTGTGCTATCTGAAATATGTTTGCCAAGGTAAAAATGAGGTCTTAACACTGAGCAAATAATGGCTTATCTGAACCTGCCCCATTCATCTATAAATGCTTCAAAGTCTTTCCATTTAAATAGCTGAAAAATTCTACAGTGTATCCCCTTTATNTGATGGGACTGTTTTTAGTGCCCCTCTGGAGGCAGATTACAACACCTTTTATTTCTATATGGAAGAGTGCCTTCTGAAAGTGAGACCTGGTCTTTAAATAGCAATGTTTGAGCACCCCAGATGAATTGTAATACCTGAAAAACAGAACTTGAGAATGCTTCTTTTCCATCAATTTTTATGTTTCTTGCTGTTATCAAGTGTGTAGGGGGTACTTTTATTAACTGTTGTCAAGTGATTTTTGCTTTTGTTTTTACCAGGCTCCACGAGGCCCGCTCAGGAGATATTTGCAATGCCTGTGTCCTTTTGGTGAAAAGATGGAAAAAATTGCCAGCAGGATCCAAAAAAAACTGGAATCATGTTAGTTACTTATTTCTCTTCCACCCCAAAACTAACTCGTCTCTGCCTTAGTCCATCCTGCTAGAGAGGGGAGGTGCTGGCAAGGATTTGGGACTTGTTATTTCCCCCACACTCTCCCTTCCCACCCTCAGCATCTCTAAATCCTTCCTGGAGTGTTTCCTGTTACATGGTTCTTATCTGTCTTCATTTGGCTTATGTGCAAATGGTGATTATGCAAGCCCAGGATGGAGTCACAGACTAACTTACCTTGTAATTCCTTGTTTTCACAAGCTCATAACTTTGTCCAAAAGTCTCTTATGACACTCAAAGCATTTCAAACTTGGCCTCTCTCCAAAATTGGTTGCTTGTTTTTTTTAGTTTTTTTAATAGTTTGAACAAGTAAGGTGACTTGCTTAAGCAACACATGAATCAATGTCATTTAGTCAGATAATTACAATGACTAATATCTCGCAGCTATTCCCACTCATATATTCTGTTTTGATACATCTAATTCAGTTTGGGCCTAGGGCTGGGAGGATGATCAGGATTCTTTGTGTATGTTATAATCTTTATTCAGGAAGCCTTGATGATAATGGGAGCCAGAACTATGGTTATTACTACCACTAGCTTTATTCAGAAGTTAAATTGATGATTTAAAAAAAAAAAAAAAAAAAAACTCCAGGGCAAATGCTTGGCAGACACTCTTAACTGAACTTGTATTGGCTTAAACAACTGTTGTCTACTAAACTGAATTTGTTAAAAAGAGGAAGAAGGCAAAAGTTGAACCGAATGTGCTTTTTAAACTAGTTTGCTGTATTTTCTGACAGACTCAGACTCTTACAAACCAGACTTAAATGAAACATAAGAGTCCTGGTGCGCAGAACTGCCTAGGTTTAACTAAATTGGTTTTGAACGCTTTCAGCTAAGTCAGTACAGGTACCGTGACTAGGGCAGTACCTGGGTGTGATGCAGAAGTATTATGCATGTATTTTCCATGTTCTAGGTGGTAGATGCCAGGGCTGGACCCAGTCTTAAAACAACATTGAAACCAAAGAAAATGAAAACTCTGTCTGGAAGCAGAATAAAGAGCAATCAGATCAGCAAACTGCAAAAGGAATTCAAGCGGCACAGTAAGTGGATCCAAAGAGATTTTTGCTATAAACTTTGGCATCCCCTAGCATAGCTTACTGTTAACTGGCCAAGCTGAGTCACCATGTAGATTCAATCGTATGCTCACACATTTGGATGCTCCCTGTTTTCACAACCTCTCATCCTCCAAGGGCTTGGGGAGGGGGCGGAATGAGGAGGAGCTTGTGTGCTGGGTGGGCTGTGAGACAGGTGGGAAAGCGGCGAGGGGGAGTGCAGGAGCCTGGCTAAAGTGTAGGCAGTTGTAGTTTATGTCCCATGTTTAAATGACATGTCTCTAGAAAGAACATGGAAACTGAAGTTGGAAGAGGATTCCCCCTGCTCTCAGTAATGCGCTATGGCCATTTTCAGCTCTCTCTTCCCATGAAGCACTGTTCTGTTGATACCGCTATCAGTCTTTTTCTTTTCTTCCATATGTGTTTTCAACCCAGACTTTCTATTTAGCCTAGATATCCACCCCCCCCACACCCCACCTTTAAATTCCTACCGTGTTTCCTCTGTATAGTTTCCTTACACCTTCCTCTGCTGGTCTTGGTGATTTCTTTCCACTAACACTTAGACTCTTAGAATAGATTTGGATTCATAGCTTTCCAACCAAGCCATCTGCCAGTTATGCTCTAAATGCATGTCGGTACTTAGGTTCTTCCTCTAAAGCAAACCTTCCAGCTTCTTAACTGTTGCTGACTTGGTCTTCTCTCTCTCTCAATTATCCTACCTGGCCTGAAGGAAAAGCTCTCCAAAGAATCAGTAAAGGCCCTGACCCAAAAAGCTTGTATCTCCTCATACAACGTGCTATAGTTAATCTAATTGTGTTACTGTAGGTGCTAGAGATGATGGCTAACAGGTAGGTTTGTAGACCCTCTGTTAAGGTGTGCGTCTGCACTGAGTCCATAGTTTGTAGTCTCGATCCAGCAAAAGCTCAATACTACCTAACCGATTGCGCTAATGAGAAGAGCTTTGCAAGACTTTAACTGAATGGGTAAGAAAGGAGATTAACAGTGTGAGAGAAGGTACTAGGTCTGAAGTACAGATCCCCATCGTCTTCAAGGATCTTCCAGTGATTCCAGAGCAGGACTAGGATCTTGTCCAAAGTGTGGCCTGCACAGGCTATGTTTGAGAGCCAGGAACTGAAGCCTGATCCTGAACCTCTTTCCAGTCCCTTGTGTACAAGAACCCCCTCCAGTTCTGAGGTCTGTTCCCCAAATGCTGACAGATAGTCTCTCTATTGAAATTGGCAGGAGCAAGTGAAAAATGGGTTGTCGTTGTTAGGTTTTTCTTGTTAATTAAAAAAAGACTGTCTCCCTGTTCCCAATCCGCATGTGACCTTTTACAAGTCAGGAAGAGGATAAGCCGTTGGATGCATGTCCTGATTCTTGCATTTATTCTTTCCGCTGCAGATTCAGATGCCCATAGCACCACTTCGAGTGCCTCCCCAGCTCAGTCGCCCTGTTACAGTAACCAGTCTGACGATGGCTCTGACACTGAGATGAGTGCTGGGTCCAGCAGAACACCAGTTTTCTCCTTTTTAGATCTCACATATTGGAAAAGGTAAAAAGCAACAGAACATGCACTCCGTGTAGATAGCAATTCACTTCACGTACACAGTGCCTGATTCTGCTTCTTCAGGAATTTGCTGCTGCTGAACTTAATTTGTTTTAAGGCTATCATTTAAGTCGCAAAGTGTTGTACAGTATCTGTCTGTCTTTGGAAAGAAATGCCATGTGTTTAAGACATTTTCCCCTATCTCCCTCCAGTTCCCTAAATACTAATACAGTTGCTGGAAAATACTTTTGCATTTTTAGGAATAACAGATAATACTCTTAACTGTCACTATCTTGTCCTGAAACTGTGCTCTGTAGACATGATGTGTTACCAAGTACAACAGTGCTCTCAGCTTGCCAGCAAAAAATAGCATTTGATTTGGTTGACCTGTGATGGTAGTCGTTTAAAAAAAAAAAAAAAAAAAAAAAATCTGGAGTGGGATGAAAACCACAAGATTTTCTGGGAGCTGATGAGCTTGTTATCTTTTATTGCCTGTTGTGACACAGTAATCCCTTGTTTAGCTAATTGCTCTATTGAAATTGTTGTGACTTTGCTGCCTCCTTTCAAATAGTGTTTGCAAGTGCATTGTAGTCAAGGTTAGTTCAGCCCAGGTGGTTGTGTATCTGAAACTTCTCTGGGAAGCAAAATGGGAGACTTAGTTTTGTATAGACATGGGCTTGGGTTTGTGGGAGGGGGTTTTTTTGTGTGGTTTTTTTTTTTTTTTTCTTCAACGTGGTGCTGTGGATTTAGTCACAGACTATTCTAAGCACACAAACTATCTGTCTCTCTCCCTGCCTTTTCTTCCAGGCAAAAAGTCTGCTGTGGAATTATTTACAAAGGGCGTTTTGGGGAAGTCCTCATAGACACTCATCTCTTCAAACCTTGCTGTAGCAATAAAAAGTCTGCCACTGAAAAGCCAGAACAAGAAGGACCACAATCTCCAGCAATCTCCACCCAGGAGGAGTGGTGACTTCCTTGGATAGCTGCAGAAGGTTATACAGATCCTCGTATTCTCTGGAAAAATACTAGAAAAGTGACTGTTCACTTTGGACACCTGCTATGCTGCCAAAAGACTATTCCCTAGAACTGTTTCGGGTTTTACTGCTACAATTCCACAAACTCTGAAGCCAGTTTGTATCCTTTCAGAAAGACTGTACATAATATTTAAGATGCTATGGAACACTTAGCAAAGCTGAATGCTGCTGCAAGGTTGTCTAATCTTCCTCCCCTCTCCCCCGCCACTCGCTTCACAAGTGAATATGAGGATGGGGTTTTGTATATTAAAGTATATGTAGTTCATCTTTCTGTATTGAAAGAAGCAGTGGTTGTAAGGCTTTTTTTTTTTTAAGTTGGTTGGTAACCTCCCTTAAATCCCCAAGAAAATATTTCATTCTTAGACATGTATGAGTCAATAAGATGAACTAATACATAGAAATGTTATAAGTCACCTCTCTAGTTATAAATATATATTTTTTTTAAAGGTGTGGAGATCTCACCCTGTACTACTGACGTAACAAAGACAAATATTTTGTCCCTCCTATGTGACACAGACTGGTAAACTGCAGACATCTCTACTACAAGTGGTAGTTGTCCGAGAAGGCCCCCAACATAAAGTGCTCTTCAGAATGGTTGGGAGAGCTCTCCTGCTTAGCTAAGGAGGAAGATGTACCTAAGAATTGAACACAGTGAAATGGGAGGCTACTTTGTTTTAACGCAGCAGCAGACACCCTGGGCTTCATGTAGTAACTGACTGGTGATTAGAGATGGACCAAGAAAACACCTTGATGCCCAAGTTAGGTGTAGATGATGGCCAAAACTGAGTAGCTGCTATCTGTTGGCCCAGTGCAGCTGACATGCGACCACAGACCAGACTTCCTCCTGGTTTTGGACCTGACATAGAACCAAACCCCTTGCTAAGCAAATCAGGCTCTGGTCCAGGGACATAATCTGATTGCAGCCTGGGGCCTGGATTCACGATTGCTGTTTTGGAACCCTTCCCCTGCAGTGCTTCTCTGTGTTAGGGTTTTGGGGGTTTTTCTGTTTGTTTGTTTAAACAACCACCAGATCAATGCTTTTTATGAATATTGAATATGAAGAGTTCTGTTAAGAATGGTGCTGTACTGAATCGAGGCAGCTCTGTTTGCATACACAATCAAAAGGTAGTAGTTCTTACATGGATTCCCAGACAAACTCGTGTGCAAACCATTGTGACACTCCTTCAAATTCCACTTTGACTGTAGGGTGGAAGCAGCTTCCTGGAAGAGTGTGCTGCAGTTTTAGCTCCCAGTTGCTTCATATTCCTTTTATGAAGGTTTAACTTGTGTAAATTGGGAATTCTGCTTTTTTTGTTTGTTTGTTTCTGTTTTCGGAGGGATTTTTCATACTATTACCCTTTTGGGATATTCTACAATGGATTGCTAGAAGCTTTCCTTTTTGTGAGAGTCATTGGCATAATACTGTGGTGGGTAGTAGGGCTTAGGACTGGATTTCCATGTAATCTCACTTCCTGAAATGGGAATGCTTAGTAAACGAAAATATAGGTAGGGAAAGATATGCAGGTTTTAAGAGGAGCCTCTACCCTCAAAGCTTTTTTCCCTTTTTTTTTTTTTTTTTTTTTTTCCTCCTTCTCTCCTCTCCTTCTGTTGGGTAAGCCAGCCTCTGGAGAGAAAGATCATCAGGGGAAACAGGGCTTTGACTTATCACAGCCTTACAGCTTAGAGCTTTCATTGGTTTTATTTTGCTTTTCCTAAACTCTCTGAGATTCTGAAGGGAGGACAAAGCTGCCTGCCTTGCTTTCATCTGCAACCAAATAGAATCATAGAATCATTTAGGTTGGAAAAGACCTTTAAGATCATCAAGTCCAACCGTAGATATAGCGGACACTTGCTTGTATAATGGCATAACTAGGTTGGTCATGTCTACTAAGGGCTTGAGCAAGAGTCCTAGCTGCTTTTGCAGACACCTGCTTTCATTTGAATTTGTGTTTTCAGCATCAGTAATTCTGTACACCTAAGGCTGCAGTATTTGGTGGTAGGATGTGCTGTGATACGGATCATCTCTTCTGTATTTATTTATTTATTGCTAGATTTCAACTGCCAACTGCTTCCCCTACTCCCTCCCACCTCTTCCATTCCTGGTAGTAATGCAAAATGAACTGTATGTAGTCATGCACTTTGTATTAATGTATTAGAAATCTATGGAACCTGTTTTGTACTTTTATACTGTTCGGACACTTGTAATCCAAACTTTTTTTTACTAGGATAATGAATAAATTTAGACTTATTTAGAAAATAAACAACTTCTCCTCTGTTTATTTCAGCTCTGTTCTGTTAATTAGACTTACTGTTTGAACCAGCCCAGGCAACCCATGTTTCTATTTGAACAAGACTTCAAGACTTTTTTTTTTGGGTGGGTGGGGGGGTGTGTGTGTGTGTGTGTGAGATAATTCTCTTCCTATATAATTTGGAAAGAAGAGCAGAGCAAGGGAAGGAGATGGTGTTTATTATGATAGACAGCTGTCTCGGGGCAGAATCACAGAGCTTTCCCTTGGCACTGCCTGTGTGTCAGGCATTCCTTTACTGGGAATGGGTGGTGCTGACATTTGGTGTTCCCTGGGGGCTTGCTCTCTGTCTAGCTCACTGGCACTAAAGGCCAGCTAAAGCAACAGTGTTCAAGGGTTGGTCCTGACAGCGTGTGGAAACATCCCTTTCCAGATCCAGCGGAGTCAGTGGAAGAGACGCCTCCTCTTCTACTGAAGCTGGAGCCTGGAGTGTTTCTTCCCACGACAGGTGTAGTCAGCTGGATGAGCTCCAGCAGACTGGTGGGAGCAAGGTCTCTGGCAGGGGATGGCAGTGAGTAAATGAGTTTAGAAGAAGACAAGGCCATTCACTGATAATGGGGAAAACACTGCAACCTTAAGCATGATTGCTTGTTGCAAGAGACTATTTTGGCTTTAGTGGAGACACTGATTTATTCCTGCTGATATGCTGGCTATTTTCTTATAAATTGAGCATCATGATATCCAGAGATTCATGTAGAAATCATTTCTGTGAAAGCTCTGCATAGACTGCAAGACCACATGATTTTAGTACAATAGAATTTATTTTGGACATATTTACATTATCTGCTGTAGATGCCTAAACATACCTTGGGCATGATTTGGTTCACCTAAAATGAAAAGCTCTACGTAAAGTCACTGAAGAGAAGCAGGTGCATCAAAAGGTGGTTTAAAGCATGTAAACTTAGTATGTATCCCATTCTCTGCAACTTCCACCCTTTCTCAAATAATTCCTTTTCTTTCTTTTACGCTGCTGCTGCGTGCTAGTGACTGTAGGTACTGCCTGGGTAACATCTGGGTGCTGAGAACATCAGTGTTGATGGACAGAGGGCTTTTTTTTCATGGGGCAGATAACCTAATGGAGGGCTACAGCTGTGGAGGAGGAAGCTCCTGTGGGAACATTGGGGAGGCAGGACTTGCCATCTTCAGAGCAATGTGAATTGAAATCAGGAGGCAAAATCCTGGGTAAAGCCCTCCTGTGCTTCACCTGAATCAGCTGTCACAATGACAAGTGTGACAGCTGCTAAAATACCTTACAGTGCAAGCATTATAAAGATGCTTTACAGAGGGTTGCGTTATACTCAAAAGATGAGAAAAACATGGCATGTGACAAGAAGGTATTTTGCTGGAGGTCACCAACGGACAGGGAGCAGATCCGAAGCCTGCGCTGAGTGCCCAGTGCTGCTGATGAAGCGTGCAATGGCAGATTCTGTTTGCTTTTGTATGGTGCTGCATGAAGAGTAATTTTGTTCTGATTTGTACAATGCAGAGATTTCTTCCTCTGTGACTTCTACACACTGAGCCTATAAGCTGCTTTCTGAGCAGATGGCTGGGTGCCATTCAGCCCTAGTGACTAAACAGTTACAACTCTTGTGAACTCATATAAAAATTTAGTTGCAATATGATGTAAGAAAAAGGGAAACTCCTCCTAAGTGGTTCTTGTAGCCCATAATGTCATTTTTAGGTTGTCCAGATGAGGAGTAAGAGCAGTCTGACGTGTATTCTGCAGATCTGGTGCTGTGATTGCCAACATCATCAGAGACGCTTGGCTTTTGTTTTCTGTTTCCTTCCTATGGGAATCTGGCCACAAGGGGGAAAGGGAGCACATGTCCAGGCCCCCTTTTTCAGACACTGGAAGCGGCACCAGGGAAATGCTGCTGGCTTCCTCCATATAAACAGTCTACAGTAAACAAACACACAACCTGTGCTCCCTTGCAGGATAATTATATATAAGGTTTGTAAAGCTGTTGAGGTATCTATTTGGTTGTGACGGGCATCATGTAGCAAATCTAGCCTTTTAGCAAACCCCGTTTTGCTGTTTGGAGAAGTTGCCGTTGGTATTTCTGTTGGGAAGTCCACGTTTGCGTTGACCTGCAATGGCTTTGAATTCTGTTGGTGCAGAACAGGTAAGTTACGCGGTCACGGGCCCTACAGAGAAGAGGGAGTGACATACTCTGGGAGGAAAAAACGGTACCCAAAACACTTGTGGACTTCCAAATCTTTGAATATATTTGAAGGGAATGTGGCACTAACATTTCATGCTACCTAGCATAAAGAATTTAAGTTCTGTTTTTCTTCTATATTTATTAGTGAGAGTTATTTGGAGGATATTTGCTAATGTACCTGAGAGAGAGGTTATCGCTAAAGGAGACCATGACATCTGCTTTGCCCTAGCCTCTTGCCCAGTAGAAGATTGACTGGAAAGGGAGAGACTGCCCAGGTGTCCTAAGCCTTCAGTTCTGGGCACGGGAAAGGACCATTCATGATCCCGCTCAGCCCTTGCCCTCACCGTTGGCTGTAGACTTGTCTTCACCACAGACGCTGTTTCACGTGCCTCAGTGGGAACCTGGCCCCAGGTCTCTGCTGAAGCCAAACACAGCACTGGGAGAGCTGGAAACGGACTGGGAACTGTGCTTGTCACGGGTGAGACTTCTTAGAAAGAGGTGTGGGAATCGGGCGCTTTGGGGGCTGCAAAGAGGTGGGGTGCAGGTGGCTTTTATTGCTGACCTCTACAACGTGGCCTGATCATACCGGGGAAAATGTGAACGTTTATGAGGAGGTTTAAGCGCCTCAGTACGCAGGGGCAGTGCAGGAGGCACCCGTGCAAGCGCACGCTGCCAAACAGCTGACCCGTCGGGAGAAAGGAGCTCACAACTTGCAAGCGCGGGTATGTCCTTTTCATGCCACGAACAATTTTCTCCTGGGAAAGCCGCCAGAGCCGCTTTCACTCCCTCCTAGGTTTTGTCCAGACTGTACGCCCCCATGCCCAGCAGCTGCCTCACCCGGGCCTTGCTACACCGAGTACGTGACCGCTGGGAGCTCTTACTAGAGNGCCGTTGGGCTGTTCAGTGAGAGGCGGAAACGGGCGGTTTCAGCCGTTGGCGGGCGGGCGGGCCGCCGCCGTGAGGCACGGCCGGGCTGTCCGAGCTGCTGCCGCTGGCAGCGTCGCTTTCTCGGGTGGCAGTCACGGCGTCTTGCGGGAGTACCCTGCTCAAGCCAGGGGATCGAGCTTTCAATTGCCCTCGCTCGCTCATGGCCCCTTTGCTCGTCGGGCACTGGCGAAAGCTGAGTCAGCCAACGGTATTCAGCTCTCCGTACTGCACCTACGCGGCCTGCCAGCTCTGCTCTCAAGCCACAAAAAAATGAGCATAAACCTCTTCCTCCTCCTTTTCCTCGCCTGTGCGTGCAGGCAGGAGCCAGCGCTCCTCTCTACTGTGGCACGAGTGCATCAGGCTGGTTCTTTTAATTGCTTTCCATCTCAGCGATGAGTTAGTGGACGAAGAAATAAGAAAAAAATGTTTTTACCTGGGAAAACCTAATGGCTGGGCTTGTAACCGGCTAACAAATCGTACCCTTGGGGGGCTCTAACCACCTGGACGTGGTTTGAAGTCAACGCGGCAAATCAGCTGGCAGATGGGGCTGGAAGTTGCAGAAAGCTGAGCTTGGCTGTTCTTAGCTCTTCATTGCTGACCAGGTTAAGAAACGTATGTGAGAGTGCATCCCGGAAAGGCCGTGTGCCAAACCCTGAAGAAGAGAAATGGGGAAACAGAGACAGAACATCATGTAGGTACAGGCAGCTCTTACTTTGCTTGGATCAGTGTGCCTCAGTAAAGCATTTAATCTGTCTTGGTAATCTCTTGCCTGTGAAGAATAGCCGCTTGGTGTGCTTAAACCAAGGGGAGTTTGGGGGGAGTACTGGATGTGGGGCTCGTTTCTGAGGAGGAGCGGCCAGACAGAGCTCTGGGGACACAAGGAGCCAGGGCAAGAGGCCAAGGAAGAGGCAGTGTTTGAGCATTTTGGCCACAGGGAGTTTCAGAGCACTTGTTTAACCAAGAGTACCAGCCTGGCTCAGAAAGGCTCCACTGTGGCCGTAGGTAATATTGTCACAGTTACACGTACACCTGTGACGGCTATTAAGAAGCTCTGACAGCACCTTCAGGGCTATGGGAGACGCTTCTTTGTTGCCTCAGAGATTTTACCTGGCATCAGCAGAATAAAGCGATGGTTGGGGTTCTAGTTTAATTATTTGTTTGTTTGTGTTCTGTTTTAATGATGGTAAGTTTTTCCTTATGTGGGTTTTATTGTGAGCATCATCATGGCTTCAGGGCTCTTGAGAAGAGGTGAAGAGAGAGCAGAAAGCATTATGAGCCTAGATAGTGCTCAGCACAGATCAAGGGCTGATCCCAGTTAGCCAGCATGATTTTGGACACCGCAAGATGCTGACTTTTCAGTCGGGCTCATTGTTGTGTCCTCTGACTAATCAATGTGCAGGTGTTTGGAATAGCGGTAAGCAGGTCAGAGAGCCACCATACCTTCTCGAGCATGCTCCTACTGGCCTGGTCTTGTCTCTGTCCTTCCTGCCTCTCCTACATCTTAAGAACTAGAACATGGTGAGGACATGAGGAAAGGAGCAGTGCTCCCAGTCTGTTGAAAAGATTGTGAAAACTTTGTGTGGCAGGGAAGGAAGTGGCTGGATATTTTCTCTGGATGACTTTAGCTGGCCTGTGTGGTACAAATGGAGCCCCTTCTCCTCACCCCCTCTCCATCTCTCCCTGCCACCTTCCCAGAGCTGCCCACCACTTCTAGAGGGCAGCTTAAGGCAAAATGAGACAAGTTTAAAAACACTTTAAGGTGAGGGGGTTAGCGTTTTGTATGGAGATGGACATGCCTATCATTAAATGCCTTCCTGAAGGAAGGGGTGTTAAATGATAGGTTGTTTCTCCACTGTGGAGAGGGAGAGTAAAATTCCAGACTTCACACTTGCAGACCCTTGGGTATCACTTGTCCTTTAAATGACCACTTAGAAACCAAGAAAAGCAAACCAGCTGAAATTCTGCAAGCACCATTCCTCATGCCCTCCCCGCCCTGCTAGGCAAAAGGACTCCCTCTCCTTTGGATCTAAATTTTCCTTCCATTTTTGTTCCCCCAGTCATCTGCAGGATTGCTCTTGGGTTGGCACCCTTGCCAGGCTGTTACCCTTTACAGGGCACAAGTTGGGCATCCTCTTCCTTCCCCTGGACACAGTTCCCTGATTGTCACCTGCCCAGAGGTAAGCTGTTGAAGAGGCTGGTGCCACTGTAGCACTCTTTGTTTCCTAACTACAATCTAGCTTTTAATGTGTATGAGATGATAGATAAAAGACAGAAATGCACAGATTTTTATTTATTTTTTTGAAATTGGAGGGACCAGAGGCACTGTTATAAAATAATTAAAAATCCATTATTTTTGAGAGTCATCATCCAAAATTCCTGTACTGTAGCAAACCTTCTCCCCTGGCACCTTTACATCTAACTAGGAGGGCGGTCAAAAGTAAGAACACAGAAGCATTAGTAGTATTATAGCAGGGCCTGGTTACAACAATTTCATTAAGGACCTCTCACATGTTTTCACATAAAATCTTATTTTCAGATTGTAAAACTCAGCCATAAAGTTAACCTCCTTGCTGACATCAGGCATTTAAGGTTTAAGACTATCAGCACTTCAGTCAATCACATTTCTGGTTAAAGCAAACTCCTAAAAATCCTCCTACATATTTCAATTTGAATTTGCTTTTTTACAGTCTCTGCACTTTAAAGTACAGAGTGGTTGAGTGAAATTATTTATAATGTGCACACTCTATAGGTTTCCAAATTAAATGCGAATGAACAACTAGTATATTTGATTTGGCACCTTAATTTTTTTTTGCCTTAAAGCAAGTCTAATCCTGATGGGTGCTGAGGATCCATCAGAAGCCCAGCTTCTTGTTTTGATGATGATAGGAAAGCCTTTTTAGTAGGGGAAGGGGGTGGAGATGGGACAGACAGCTGTACAGGGCTAGCACAAAAAAGTCATTGAGCAGCCATGAAACAAAAAGTTCACTAACAAAAAATGGGATAATGTTTGCAGCTAAGTGAAAATCCATTGCCAAGGCAGGGTTTGCACACATGTTCATAGCTAGAGATAAACCTTCCCTGGTGAATTTTTCTCTTTGCCTCCCTCAAAAGCTCATGTAGTGAAGTATTTGCAGAATCCCAAGAGAACAAGGATTATGATGAGCATGTTTGGTTGCGCTGCAAAGGAACTGAGGATGAAATTATTTTCTCTAAAGGCAGAGCTCTGCAACATGCATGTTTCCTTGTAACACTAGACTTCATTTATAGCCATCTCAGCTTAGACACCGTTATCTGAAGGAGGCAATTCTAGGAAATACTCCAAAAATCCCATCCTGGGAACATTTTGAGGATGTCCAGAAATCCACCCCTCAGGTACATTTTGAAAAGCATCTGTATGGCATGAATCAGGGCCATCCTGAAAACACCCCATGCCTACTCCCTCAGCAAAGAATACTTTGAAAGTGCCTAAATTGGTGGAGTTGGCTAGAGGACACCCTCTGTGGTCATTTCAGTATGCTCTCAGGGTCCCACCTTGTGGAGGAATAGGAAATGCCCAATCTGAGGACCAGTAAGGGAATGCCCAGGCCATGGGGTCTGATAGACAGACGTATATACATCACTTACAATTCTTTCTGTGGTAGTTTGAAAATGTTTCAATGTCCAAAAGTGAGGCTTTACTGAAAACAGTCAAGAAATAACTCTTCACTTTATGACTTCTCCTTGGATCCAACAACAAAACTGGCTTGAATGACAAAATACAAACCCCGCAACCTTCCCTCCTGATTCTCAGTCACGTGTGAGAAACTGAAAACCTCCCAATGATGTTCATTTCTGAAACAGCCTCTTCAAACAGAAAGGAATAATTTTTGAATGGAAATGCCGCTCTTATTAAGCTGGGTAGCATTTACCATTTTTTTAATGACAAATGAAGTAAAACTGTTGGATGTAGAATAATATGAAAACCTATAAATTGGAAGAGGACATAAAAAGCCATAACTGCAGTTTTCACTGCTCTGGGGTGTATTCCTCAGGCACCACAAGGGTTTGAGAAATAGCGCAGGGGACAGGTTTAAAAGAGATGATGCTACGCTGGGGTGAGGTTGGAAAGATGGTTATGGGATGTTGTCTAAATAAAAAAGGATCCCTTTAAAAAATTACCAGGAACACTGATCGCACGTCCCCGTCCCTTCTTTGCCATCTCTTCTTTTGTAGTCTGGTCCTCTGATCCTGAGGAACAGACCTCTGAGTTGGTTTCCTTTGGGCTGGGCTGGTGCCCGCCTGTGCACGCCCCGAGACTGGCAGCTTCAGGTGGGGCAGGGAAGGGCGGCTATCACCCTGGGCCCGGGCAGTCCTGCCCAGAGGCAGCACACAGGACGTCTGCCTGTGGTCACAAGGGTCTGTGTATGGGTACTTGAATACCATGTGCAGTTTTGAACCCTCCAATATGAGAAAAACATGAATAAATGGGAGCAAATTCAGCAGAGGGATAACAAGATGGTCAAGGGGCTTGAGCACTTTCCTTGTGAGGAAAGACTGAGGAAACTAGACTTGTTTAGCCTAGAGCAGACAAGGATTAGGGGAGACCTAACAGCAGCCTTCCCAAGGTTAGCAAGAAGATGGAGCCAGGCTCTTCCCTGTGGTCCGTCATGGGAGGATAAAAAACAAGAGACATAGGCTGAAACAAGCTGGGAATAAGACGAAACTGTTTCACCATGAGGACGGGTAGGCAGTCTCCACCTCTGGAGGTTTTGAAGGCAAG
Source organism: Fregata magnificens (assembly GCA_013389945.1). Taxonomy (NCBI): domain Eukaryota; kingdom Metazoa; phylum Chordata; class Aves; order Suliformes; family Fregatidae; genus Fregata; species Fregata magnificens. Next base: position 46,774 of record WAAD01034480.1, on the reverse strand, counting down.
ACTGGACAAAGCTTTGAATAACCTGGTCTGACCTCATAACTGACCCTGGACTAGAGATCACCCAACATCTCTTCCAAACTGAATTATCCTGTGATCTAAAACCAGTCAGAGGAATCACATCCCAAATGTGCTTCTGCTGAATTGAAAGGCAGCGTGGGTAATTGTTAAGGTGTAGAGGGTTATATTGTCAGTATTTAAAATCATGGGTTTATTTCAGCCTGATGGACAAAATCAGCCAGGTTTTAGTCCTAAGAGCTTACTAGCTTATGATGAAAAGAAAGAGAGAGGAAAAAAAAGATTCTGGTTAACTGACTCTATGGAGGTACCTGAACTTTCAGCTGTTCTAGGCTAGTTTACAGAATTTAGGGTGTATGTTCCCCGTGCATTGATCTTGAGGAACCTTACACTGCCAAAGTGATACAAAGCACCCTTACTATTCCCAGGGGTAGATTCTTTATTGCTAGAAAATAATCATTACAGAAAAACTCAGAACAGTAATTCACCCTGAAGCAGAGCACAGTTTAACGCTCTCCTCCAATGCTTCCAGAGTGCAGAGATGGAAGCACCACAGGGCTGCATTCCTCCCAAATGGTACACATGCTAGTAAATGTGCTCCCCCAGCAGGCAGCTAGCAAACCATCAAGCCCTGGAATAAGATACAGATTCAAAATACAGAAGTGATGCGCTTGGTTGTCAGCCATTGTAAGTTAGTGTCATTGTCTCATCCAAGCCAGGTGGCACCAGTTGAAGATTTAGCCCACTAAAAGTAGTTGGAGACTATAAGAGGTGCAGAGGAATTACTGCTAGTAGGATCATTTACTAGGGAAAGAACCTCAGTGGGTGATGCTCATGTCTGTCTTGTCATCACTGCTGGAGTGCTGTGTTGTGATGTGAAAGCGGTAGCTATGCTCACGGTAATACTGGCCCCCGGTGCTTTTGTTCTCAGTATGTGGTGTCCCTGCAAGGTTGTGAGAGCAGCGCTCCCCTTGGCCATCCTCCACAGCAAAATAGGCCACAGTCCCAGTGCCGCTGCAAGCTGGTACATGCGGCAGGCAATTTTCTTAGAAGCTGGGCTAGAGATGCTAGACATGCTTCCCTGCTGACAGGTCTGTTCCCAAGTATTTAAACTGTGAAACAGCATGATGCCTTCGTGATCAGCAATGCTGCAAATCGTGTTTCACCTTCTGACATCTATGAAGTAATTGCTCCCTGATGGCTCTGCCTGATCTGGTATAGGTTGACCCTTGGTATTTGTCTCTAAGAGATGACCTTTGGGCTCCCCTTCTGCCTAAAAGGGAGCTGATGAGGGACCATGACTTCTTCCCCACCTTCTGTAACAGTGAGAGAAACAGGTCTTATACCCACCTACAGTCTTTTTTCAACTCTGCTTTAGGGAGGGTACACATCAGGTCATAAATCAGTAGGTGGGCTTTGCTGCTAGACCAAGAGGCGCTGGCATTCTTCATTCCCCTAAGCCGCTGGTATACCTTCTGTGATTTTTATCTTCAAGAAGTGAAAGTGTAGGACATGCAGGAGGCATGCATGGCATCTATTGCTTGCAGAGTCCACTAAGTACCAAGGGCCAAATCCTGCTCAAGGATGCAGGCCATTTCAATTGCGTCAAAAGACCCTGTTCTTTCATCTGAGAACAGATGCAAATGTAATGGCTGTGAATTTTACAGCTGATTCTCAGACACAACATAACTAGGATCAACTTTTGTTCCACTCCAATGAGATTTCACAGCCGTGTGCTGCTGCTGCTTGTTAACATTGCCTTAATTAGGCCATGGCATTCCACAGCAGTTTGGTACTGAAGCAGAGTTTTGATCTAGTATGAGGAGGTCATCCACCTGCTTGAGAAACCTTACTAAGTAATTGGAAAAACGCAGTGGATCAAATCCAGGTGAAGAGTCACAGATCAGTCATTAAGGTCTCCTTGTGAGGATTGCTTTCATGGGCCGGCCACCTTGTGAGGAATCGGAGAGCAAACCACAGCCAGAATCCTTTACAGAAAGGCTACCACCTTGTAATGGTGGCACAGGGTGAGTTCACAAGGAGCTGATTAGATCTATGTAAATGGCACCGGAATCGGGAATAAACCTCGTAACACCAATGTAGTGTTAAAAGGCAGGCATTCTTTATTCACGGTGCCGGGAGCACGGGGGATAGCTCCTCCCAAGATCGTGTTCATTCAATCAGTCTAAGAAACAATCTTTTATACATGTACGGATACATAGCCAATACACATTCATTATCCTTCTGTTAAATGATTGGTTAAAAACTCTTCACCTACCATGTAAATGACTACGCATGCCCACTATGATTTTTGAGACTTTTACTTCCTTGTTCTTTTGAGTCGGAGGGTTTCTTGAATGGGTGGTCCTTGAGTCGGTGGTCGTGATCTCCCCCTGCCAGACTTACCTTTCCCCCAGTTTCTGTGCTTCAGCGTCTTCTGGGCCAAGAAATTCCCTTTTATCACTGCTGACTGATTTATGGCCTTCCCATATCTTCACAGCCTTCTTTGTAGCAGGATGTTTCTACTGTTAGTCCTTGAAGTTTTACTGAATTATATTCTTTTAGAAGGTTCTCGTTAATGAGGCATTCATTGCTAAAACTTTCTTATCTGGCCTAAGCATTATTTACTGCCTTGTTAAAATTCTCAGGTGTTAGCTTCTACTTCTAACTGTTATCTTTTCTTAATTACTAATAACTACTACTAACTCCTGCACTATTCTATTTCATCCAAGAATAATATATATATATACACACATTTGAGGTAACAATTATGTCCATCGCAAAAGGCACAGTGGAACTTTCTATCTTTTAACTGTTGTTCAAGGTATCAGCATGCCTTAATTGGGGCCTAGGCAGCTTGTTCCTCCCAAGAACGTGGGTATGGGCACAAGCTGTGAGTTTTAACCCTTTGGTTATTTACAACATAAATAATCAATGGTGAATGCAGCCTCCTTTTTATATCTGATTTATCAAAATCCACGCAGCCCAATCCCTTCACACCCCTGGGGGTCAGGGGACTCTGTGCCAAAGAACCACGCTGGGGGACTCGGCAGGGGTTGCAATGCAGTGCTGGACAGGATGGCTGCTGTGCCGATGGCAAGTGTATCACTGTGCTAGGGTATACCCATGGGAGTGTGCTATATGTGTGCATGCCTCAGTGTGCCTGGGGCGCAGCAGTGCCGTATGTGCCCCAAGTGCCACGCAGCCAGTCCACAGGCTCCTGCTGAAGCAGCCATAGGGATGGAAATGCCAGCAGAGGAAACAAGACGGGCAATTGTTCCTGAAGCTGCTGTAGCATAGAGACTACTGGAGTTAACATGCTATTTTATGTCCTGAAGGGGCAGCAGATTTATTTTCCTCCTTTATGCTGGATTGAAATAAATCAGGAATATAGGAACCCCTTTGCTCCTTTTTCTGTTAATCTTCAAAAGTTAGAGAGATTCTAGAAATTTTAAAATAGTCATGAACAGAGGTCAAGGTACCCTAGAAAGAAAAACTGAGTAAAATCTAATCATGTTATATACTAGCTCCCCTAAGTAACATCACCTTCTTAGTCTG
>WAAD01034480.1:27705-43184 GCA_013389945.1 Fregata magnificens | reverse complement strand
CCCCCCCCCCCCCCCCTTTCTCTCTCTCTCTCAACTTTGTCTCTTTTAATGTTCCTGTCATTTCTGTCTAGCCTGTTGGACACGCATTTGAAGTCTGAGTGATAACTAAGCCTAATGTTTTTGTTGCTGACTTTGCACCTTTGGGAGTAGACAGGTCCTGATACGAGTTGAATGTTGAAGACAAACATCAAATGGAAAATGGGGACAGTATCCAAGTGGATTTCAATACAGGAAGACTGAGCAAACGTGGCTCTTAAGAAAGAAACGGAAAAGAGTAACTTTTCTAAGTGAAGGAAAAGACGATTTTTCTAAATGTAAGCGGTGGCACTAGCATAATGCAGGTTCCTATTGCAGGTGAGGAAAAATGTGCCTTTTAGGAAAGGTCTGAGAGAATATGGAGATACGTGGGAGTGTGGAATAAAAGGAGAGCTGAGAAATACCAGGACCTGAACACATTTTCATGGTGTTAGCATACAGTAACCATCTGTTGTCTCTTTTGCTTCTGGAAGGCCTCTGTCAGCCAGACAGGAAGCAGGAGCTTCGCCTCATCTGTATTACCAGCTTTCCATGTGAGACAGGCTGTTTGCTTGGCAGGCACTTTCTCCTCTTTTGAAGGCGGGTGAGTGAAGAGCCCAGACCTTCTGCATCACCTCTCATCGTTTATACAAGCTAACCCTCGGCTATTGTTTGTGCCTATGTGAATAGTGCCCTGTACAACACACTATACGGCTCCGAGGCTTAGATGGGAAGCTTGTGAGCTGCAGGCAGCTGCATGGTGACAGCGTGGGGCTGCGGAGAAGGCACGCAGCCGAGCAGAGATCCACTGGAGTAACAGCACGGAGATAGCTGGCTTCCCACATGTTCTCCTTTAAGCAAAATCTCCGTCCACAGTAACCTGTGTAGATTTCTCAGAACACTTTTTACCTGCAGGGAAAACAAAAAAGAAACTAAAACTAAATAGGAATGATTTAATATCCATGCAGGAAAGTGTAATTCAGACTTCTGTAGGCTTTGAGGGGCAAGGGAGAAGTTATGGAGGTGAAATTTCTGCCATGGAGTTTGGAAGATAATTCTGGCAGTCTGATATGTAGCTAGATTAGATTTGATTTTCTAATACAAAAATCTCAGGCAAGTCAAGTCTCTCCCTTTCACATTAGTTCTTCATTGTTTCCTACATTGCTTGAATTAGGTTAAAAGCAGCAACGTCTGCAAGCTGTGAACCATGAGGTAGATTTCTCTTAGTTTTCTAACTTGGAGATTGTGTACAATACGTTATGTATGAATTGGCCAAAATAAAAGGGCAGTGTTTATATGAGGGATTATGCTTTCTGGCTCCCTGGGACTGCAGGGGAACCCACTCCATGACCCAGGACATCCCTCCCAGCTCTATTCTGTAATGAGAATGGAGATGGGATTTTAAACTGCGTAAATTATTGCCTGCCTCCTTGTGTAGAGTGGTTTGGCCAGTTACTACCAAGTTATTGGCCAAACCTAGTGAGAAGAGAGTTCAAAAATTATGCTGTCACCTCTGCTCTTATCTAAACTGGAACAAAGTGAAAATTGCTTCCTTCTGTTTCACATTTTTCTCTCCTTTTATAGTCTTTGAAGATGAGTAGCTATTTGAAAAGTTAAGAAAGACCAAGAATCTGATTTCTGTTTACACTGAGGTCACAATACGCTGTACTGACAACACAAATGGCCTTTAAACTGGCTGTAAATGTCCATGTAAAATTTACAGATAGTAAATCAGTATTTATGTGCGCAGGGCCCGCTATTGCAATGCAGAAATAGTGTAAGTAAGTTATACGCATATGTGCACAAGATGGGGAATTTACCCAGGGCCCTTGCTAACTTTAAAGCTGCCCCCCCCAACTTTAAGCTGTCTTTCTCTTCTCTTTCCTTATTAGTTCCTTTGCCTTTGATTGCTTCTATGTCCGAGAGCATGAGTTATTCAAGGGCTAGGATAATATATCTAAAAATACAATAGAGTTATAACAATATCACATTTCCCACTGAAAGGGCATTCTTGCTGTGTTACAAGAATGAGTTATTTCAGTTTGTCTTAACCACTTCTGTAACATGCATGCAAACAAAGCCCACCAAAACACAGAAAGCAGGTACTCAGTGGGCTGTACACTCTAACTACGTATTTTTACTTTTACAACTTTGTTAGGGCTTAGATCCATGTGCATTGGCGAACAGATGAACTGTTTGAGATGTTACTGTCTAGGAAGTCACTACAAGCTTGTTACAAGCTATTTGTCATGGTTTATCTGCCAGAGGTGAGGCTACCGAGGGAGAGGGCTGTGGGAGGGAAACCCAGCAATGGTAGTGCACGCAGAAGGTCCCGTCCCAGTTCTGGCTTGGTAATCACAGGACTGATGCTGTATTGTCACTTCTACTCTGTCTTTTCCAGTGTTTTGCTTGTTACAACAAGTAACTTTAAGGCTACCAAATTTAGGGCTTGAATCTGGAAACACATCATAGTCCCCGTGTGTAACCATTTGGGGAATGGATTAGGCCACATACCCTTTAGAATTAGAGCTGTCTAGCACAGAGCTTTAAAATATTTATGGAAATGTCTTAAAATCAACGTAAGTAAAATGGTTTGTCAGTAAGGGCTGTTGGCAGTAGAGTGAGATTAAATAGTAAAGGATTATCCAGTACTTGAGATGCTCTGGAATCCTTGGAACTTCTACCTAATTTCAGAATTTGTTTTTTATTTCAGGTTTTCCAAAAGCTTGGGTTTTTTAAAATTAAAAAAAAAAAAAAAACCCAAACAAACAACAAAACAAACATACAAATTAATTGTGGATATTAGCTGACCACTACTGCATACTTTCAGCCATAGTCCTTTTAAATACATTGGTTGTTATGAGCAACCCAACACAAGGGAAAATGAGATTTCTCTTTTTAAGACTGTCTTTCTGTCTTCTGTTATAAGCTGTAAATTCATTTAAATTTTCAAATTAGTTGAAAACTTATGACCAACAGAATAAATAAAACATTTGGCTTTAAAAAAACCCCACACATTCATCATCACTTCTACCTGCCTTAGTATCTAGATAGCAATAAAAATAAAAAATGATTCAGGCTTCAGTACATTCACTTAATAATTATAATCATTCACTGGGCTAAGAGTATTCAAAGGAAATTAAATGTGCAAGTAACAGGCCTCATGACTATGCAACAAAGTGGAAAATTTTCAAATCATGGTTTTAAAGCATGCGTGTTAGTTCACTCTTCTCTATTATCTATTTAGAAATCAGTGTCACAACTCTCTTATTAATGTATGAGGTAGAAAATAAATGTATAATAATTTCAATCAACTTCATAATTTTTTAAGACATTGCTTTTAAACTCACCATTATCATATGCAAAATGGCAAAGTCAGTTCCACTTAATTTATTTCATATGTTATTCCAACAGCATCACAAATAGTTCATTGTTACATATCTCTCCAAATAATGAGTTCAAGACATCCTTTCCTTCACAACACTTCATCTGCATGCTACACACTTCATATTGTGTAATTGTCTGATGAAGAAGGGAAGCAGGTAGCCCGAGGCTATTAAAAAAGAAGCGTCAATGAAAAAATGTTGGACACAGGTGTTACCCCTAAGGACAACGGATAGAAAAGGAAACAAGATGAAACTAATCAACAGATGATTAAAAAAAGCAGTTTAACTTCCCTCTCTCATCAGGATGCCACCCGTCACCATCACCACAAGTGTTGTCTCCCAGGGTGGGAAACTTCCTGACAACCGTGAGATTCCGATAAAAGGTGCTGGATAAAATTAACTGAGCTCTGTGCGTGGAATGCTGCACTTACAGGATTTGTGGGAACAATGATTAACGTGAGCCTAACAAACCACTTATTAGCTAACCAGTATACTTTTTAAAAGTCTAAAGAAACTACAAATTCACAGAAAAGGTGCTTAAAATTAAATTGCAGCCAGTTGAATTTCTTGTGCCCGTAAGTACGCACTTTGCTGGACTGGCAACATAGTAATCACATAAAATGCATCTACTCAGAAATACCCCCATTTCTTCTCAATCTACCAAATGTGGACAGTCCCCTGCCCACACACACACACAGTGAAACGTGTTCCTCTTCTGATAATTGCAATGTAAAAGAATAGCGACTTCTTCTTCCTCCATATATTTGGAGGGACAGGCTGTTTGGAAGGCTGAGAAGGCATCTGGTCAATTTGCTAAAATTCAATCTGCTACTTTACATATTTTTTTATCCTTGACACAGATTTTCAGGGAAATTCCCACGTAAAGTTCTGTTCAACTGCACCTGCATGCTTGAATGGTGTTCCTAACGGCAACAGTAACATCAGCTAAATATGAAAAAAAAAAAGGTTAGAAATGTTTTGTAGTCCATTAAACTGCTATACTTTTCCTACTTTAAGTCTGTATATAGAATTTCAGAGTAAATAATCATATCTTGATTAGCTGTGAGAAAGGTCATTTGCTGCAAGGCTGGGGGGAGGAAGCTTCGTAAAAATATTTTCTTTAAGTTGCATTGGAAATTTAGGCAACTAATTTAGGTTCCACGCTCAGGGTCATTCATAATTAGAATCATAGAATCATTAAGGTTGGAAAAGACCTCTAAGATCATCAAGTCCAACCATCAACTAACACCACCACCACTCCGGCCCTGGAGTGCCACGTCTACACCTTTTTTGAACGCCTCCAGGGTTGACGACTCCACCACCTCTCTGGGAAGCCTGTTCCAATGCTTATCCACTCTTTCGGTAAAGAAATTTTTCTTGATGTCCAATCTAAACCTCCCCTGACACAACTTGAGGCCATTTCCTCTCGTTCTATCGCTAGTTTCTTGGGAGAAGAGTCCAACACCTGCTTCACTACAACCTCCTTTCAGGTAGTTGTAGAGAGCAATAAGGTCTCCCCTCAGCCTCCTCTTCTCCAAGCTAAACAGCCCCAGTTCCCTCAGCCGCTCCTCATAAGACTTGTTCTCTAGACCCTTCACCAGCTTCGTTGCCCTTCTCTGGACACGCTCCAGCACCTCAGTGTCCTTCTTGTAGTGAGGGGCCCAAAACTGAACACAGTATTCGAGGTGTGGCCTCACCAGTGCCGAGTACAGGCGCACGATCACTTCCCTACTCCTGCTGNAAGGCCTTACTAAAGTCCAGCTAGACAACATCCACAGCCTTGCCCTCATCTACTAGGCGGGTCACCCGGTCATAGAAGGACATCAGGTTGGTCAGGCAGGACCTGCCTTTCATGAAGCCATGCTGACTGGGCCTGATCCCCTGGTTGTCCTACGCCTGCCCGGTGAGCTCACTCAAGATGAGCCGCTCCATGATCTTCCCCGGCACCGAGGTCAGGCTGACCGGCCTGTAGTTCCCCGGCTCCTCCTTCCGGCCCTTCTTGTAGATGGGCGTCACATTGGCTAGCTTCCAGTCATCCGGGACCTCCCCCGTTGACCAGGACTGCTGGTAAATGATGGAGGGTGGCTTGGCAAGCTCCTCCGCCAGCTCCCTCAGCACTCTCGGGTGGATCCCATCCGGCCCCATAGACTTGTGAGCGTCCAGGTGGCGCAGCAGGTCCCTGACTGCTTCCTCCATTGTTGGGGTTTGGCATGTTTTCTCTGCTACATCCCACCATGTAAAGCAAAGAGCAGAAGAGGAGCTGAGCAGTACTGTATTGCCCTGTGTGGAGCCCTTTTATACTTGGGGATGTGCCAGGTCTGTGAATCCCCTGTGTCATTTGAAAAAAAAACCCACAGCTATTAAGTAAGAGAGACTGAGACTCAGCCTGTGAGCCACTGAAGTAAGACAAATAAACAAAAAAAAGAGCAGTTATAAATTATATTGGCATTTCATATGGCCATCATATCTGAGTATCTTTATAAAATCTTTATCAAATCAAGGTGAGTAATGCAGTTTCTAATGGATTTTTGAGATCCTCTGGGTTTTTACTCTATGTTTCTCTATTCTGTTTCTCTGCAGAGAGCAGAAATATCCACCTAACTGCTGTCAGCCACTGTTTTAGGGACCTTTCTGTAATGGTGTGATATACTTGAACTACACAGCAAAAGAAACTTTTGACAGGAGCAAACTAAAATGCAAAGCTGAAACTAGTAAACCTTTGGCAGTGTGAAACTAACAGCGGCATCATGGGTAGGCACTACGGCAAGGTAGGGGGGAATGTGGAGGTTTTTAATTTAAAATCTCTCTCATAAAATATNGGGAGTGAGCACATAAGTCAAATTTAGGCCTGCTCTCAATACACGAGAAGACCAGTGGGAGTGAGGGGCAAAGTACTGACCTCCGAGAAGCCCATTGCAATATTTCCAATGGCTTCAATGAAGGCCGGATGCTGTCTTGCATGTTTACTTATGTACATCAAAATACACCTGTGAACAAATATTTACAGGCCCAGGGCTTTTGGTTTTATTTGCAGAGTGGCTGAGCATTTCTGATTACCGTGGACGTCAGAGGGAGCTGTAGGTGGCTCAGCATTTCTGGAAGCGGAGGCTTTTAGCTATGGAGCTCTCTGCTTGGTCTAGGGCTACCAGGAGTCCAACCTACCCTGGGGGACTTGAAGGGTGTTAAGCTGGACTGCCTCCTGGTTCTGCATGTGAGATCTGATCCACTCACCAGTCACGCAGCCTGTGCTGGGGTGAGCCCAGCCTCTGCCCTGGTGTGTGCAACTGGCTATCTCAGGAAGGAAACGCAAATGCAAAACAGGCTAGCGTTCATCAGCTCACACCCCTCCATGTAACACTGGATAACTCAAGTGCTTCCAAAGGACTCTGAGGCCTCGGAAGTGTGGACACGATCCAGGCATCCAGCATGGCACAGGATTTTGTGCTCTTGTTGACGTGCTGGCAGCAAGGACAAGGTGGCCATAACCTAGGCATGTTAGACAGGGAGCATTCAAAAGGGAATTTTTTTTTCAGTTTGTGTTAACAATCCTGTGTATCATGCTGTTGACTCTTGAGTCAATTTAGGTCCTTTTAGTCTGTCAATGAATGCATATTTATTTATCACTGAAACATGAAGATAACCACATCTGTTCATGCTGCCTTTCAGCCTTACTGTAAGAAGATTTCAAGGTGTGCTTTGTTGTGGGTTTTATAGTTTTCCTTCCAAGCTGTAGGATGGTCACTAAATCTCTGTCTCTCTCCCAGGCTCACCCCTGGCTCTTTGTTTTCTTATCAGCAGTGGTAGTGGTGCAGGAGTATAATGCTGGTCTGCTTTTCTGAGGATCTGAAAACACACCACTGCCATTAACTTGACTGGAGGCTGAAGGCTCTGATTATTTCACAAGTTTTTGTCTTCCGTTGTGCTAGTGTACTGTTGGTTGAAAAACAGGAAAACTGTAAGCAATTTAGAGAAACTATTCTCCTATATTCTGGCAAGCTTCAGAGCTGGTTCTGGCTTTTCTTACCAGAAAACATTCCTCATATTCCATTGGCTCTAGGAGGTATAACAGTGGTAAGCTTTTGACAACATTATTCATTGCTCTTTCGTAACTACATTTCTGCATGTTCAAAGTGCTGCAGAAACACTAGGTTTTTGTTTTCCTTTTTTTTTAACTAGGATCTCTGAATTAAGCAGTATTCATAACTTTTAAAACATAATAATACATATGTATCTGAATTAAATGAATAATACAGAGAGTAAACAATTATTCATAAACACTTTAAGTAAAGTTCTTTCATGTCACTTTTCCATTAGCATCCAAATACTGTGCTGGAAAGCTGTCAAGATTTTTATCTCAATGAAGCACTTTTACTGCTCCTCTTTAAGAAGATGAACATTAAGATCACAATTCTCGTGAGCAGGAAAACAGGAAATGCAAAAAACCCCATGCTTTTCAATATGAATTTTTAATAAAAATGAAATTTGTAGATTATATTGTCTTTATGAAGTCAGTGGGATTAGTCAAATGCTCAAAGTCAAGCATGGGCTTATGCACATGTTTAATTAGAGTCCTGAACAAAAAAATAATTTGCAAGCTCAGCTGCAGTTTATACTCCCTGTAGCTCCAGGCTGCCATGTTCCAACACTTGTGTGAATGGCTGCACTCATATCAACATGGCCAACTTAAAAATGCAAAGTATTTAATCAAATTGTTCCAAGCGAAAGCTTGCTTCTTGTGGCAAAACTTAATAAGGTAAGAGAAAAACAGATTAGTTTCTACACAGACATTTTAGGAGGGAGCATTGGAGCTAGTGTTCGTAACAAATATTGAGAGTAAATGAAAATGGGAGCTAGGTGAGGCAGGTGATTAAAACCATGTCCAATATTTAATTCATTTTAATAGCATAAAAAATATCAAGACCCAAGTTGTCAGGATTGCTGGATAGATGCATCCTGCTAGCTGTCTAATAGTTTTACAAAACTGTTGGGGTGGTTTCAGCCCTGTTAGAAATCGTCAACACTCTTCCTATTTCTGATAAAATCAATTTCTATTTTTTTAAAGATATTGATAGATTTATGAGCAATTTATTGACTAGTGAGTCTAAGAAAATCATGGTTGCAATAGAAATGTAAGATCTTTTTAGAATACAAATTAATAAAGAGCCTGGATTTTATTAAAAGGTAGGAAAATGAAGGACTATGATCAAAATTGTTTTTCATACTTTGAATTCTATAAGAATTCATTGGACGTTTTCAAGAAACAGATACCTTATGCTATAATTATTTATGCTTGTGTTTATTTGCATTCATGCGATCAGTATTGTTTTATTTTGTGGGAAAATGGGCAACATAAAATTAAGCACACACGTTCATTTTTAGAAAACACCTCTCCACTTTATTAAAGCTATCAGAGGGATGTTTTGGGTGTCTATCAAATTTTTCTATCATTTCTTACTTACCATACATTTTAAACTTCTGTTAACATCTTCCCCAAATAAATACTGTATTATTTCATGTAAATTTTAAGTTTTTACAGGAACATAAAATCATGAAATAAGCTAACTGATGATAAAAATCTCTACAGTCTTCAAGCTCTCTTCACTAATCATTTTGGCTGGTTTTTCCCTCCTGACTGAATCTCATAATAGCACTTTGTGAAGTTGGCGAATTCTGCCCCTCTTTTTATTCAATTGCATACAGGGGCGTAACATTTTGCATATGAAATTACTCAGAACTTGCAGAAGAAAAAAAATGAAGCCACAGAAATGGAGTCCTGAGTTCAAGTCACAGACAGATTTCAGGAATGTCAATCTGTCTGCCATTCATCCTTTCTTTCTAATGAGAAAAAGTCAGAAAGTGGGGCCCATTTTTTTCTTTCCTCACAACATATTGGGTAATGATGCAGAGAAGGGTACCAGATTGCAGAGATAGTCTGCGATGGTCTGAGATGAGACTTTAAGTTTAATTGAGTCCCAGAATGCAGCTGTGACATAGTAAGATCCAAAGAGAAACACAAGTGAAAATATTTTCTACAGGACCACCTGAAAAGCCTGAGATCAACGGTGTTTAGGTGGCAATACGAAAGAAATAAATCTTTCATTAGTATTTCCCTGGGAATAATAAAAATCCATTAGCTTCTCCGGAGGAGTTAGGGTTATCGGTCATAAGATGAAAGACATGAAAGCTTCTAAGCTGTCCAAATCATTACTATCTAAACCTAAGATGATCAACTGGATGAAGAAAACAACTAACTCAGGCTGTTATATTTTTAAGACCTATTTGACTTAAACATTTTTGAGCCATACACCCATGGTCATAAGGGTACAGCCAGCCAGAGATTCGCGCTTGTGAGATGCCAGGACATCCTCTGCCACGCAGAGACTGGAGCCATCAGCGATTCAGGATCCTGTAGCTGAGTCGCTGGACAAGCAAACAAATCAAATTGTGTGAGAAGAAAATGTGTTCCTGTAAGAACTCAGAAATCTGAAAAAGAAAGACCCCCAGATGTTTGAGGAAGGTTTTAAAAAACAATTGGGAAGCTACTTTAATGGAGATGAAAACCATAGCAAAAAAGTGCTCTAACAGAGAAATACAACATAACAGAATATTTTAATGGAGACCTGCAGCATCGAAGGGCCCTTCAGGGCTGTGATGGAAGACAGGGTCACTGAGCAATTTACAGCTACTTCTTGGGAAGCAAAGAAGTGCTGGACTCCCTGGGCTCTGCCAGAGGAGCAGGTGAAGGCAGCACACCTAGCTCACAGTATCATGTAGTTAATCCCCGTGCAGAACGGTGAGCATGTGCAGTTCTACGGTTCCTATTCGTAATAAACTCTTCCCATCACAGAACTCTCCTTTACGTTTAGGAAAAAGAAAACATTTTTCCACAGACTACCAAAACTAAATAATAAAGGTCTGTTTTGGAAACAGAGTTGGTTTTGAATGGGGAAATACACTGGGCAGCTTTTTATCAGCGTTCCTCTGAATGGTGGAGGTGGGATTATCCCACTTTTCTACAGGCACAAGTTAAGACACGAGAAATTGTCACAGATGCTGCTAACTTTGAATGCATAGTTTGAGACACTTAATGCCTCATTCTCCAGAATACTTTGTATGCAAAGGACTACGTTACACTCAAAGCATCCCCCCTGTTCATGTTAGTTGCAGCTGTGAATGCTCTGTATCTACAACCTGATCCTAAGCCTTCTAGAAAATGAAGATCATATCCATGTAAAGTTCTTCAGAAGTTTGTAGCAGAGATAGGGATAAATTTAGCTTAAAGGTCAGTGTTCACTTGCATTATTCATAAAAACATCTTTTCCTGCAGTTATTTTGCTCGTTCACTGTAAGTCTTCTAAATCCTGCAAAAACTAGGTATGAGTCCTGAACTCATCAACTGTTTTAATGCACGATCCAGTTTTGTTCTAAGGCCACATCCATGCCAGGCACAGAAAGAAAGAGGGGGAAGGGAGGGGTTTCATGGAGAAAATAACACTCTAAATGTGTTAGTTTATCAATTTATCAAAATGCCAACAGACAGACACAAAATGAACTGAATTAATATTGGTTTTCAAGGAAAATTTACTTATTTTTTAGTAATAGAAAATTACTATTTTCTAACTTTTCAGTGCCTAATTTTACAAGCTTACTAGTATTTTAACATCAAATTTCCCAGGTTTCCCCAACAGTCTATCACTCAGACTACTCTTCTGTCCCATATATTATCTTCCTCCCTTTTATGTCCTCCGCATCTGAGTTAAGCATCTTCTTGCCCATGTGCCCAGTAGTAGAAACACAGAAAACGTAGAAGTATGATTCCCATCCTGAAAGTGAGGGCAGTCCTCACAGCAGAGCGCAGCAGCCATTCAAAGCCTTACAGTCTGCATGTTCTCTGCACAAAAACTCTGGAGAGAGTTTAGCTGCCAAAAGCTGTAACAAGCACAGGTGTGAGTTGCAACTTCCTGCCTTGAGCAGGCAAACTTTTTTCATAGGGTCAATGAAAGAAACACTTCTGACACAAATAACAAATCCACTTTCACCTGCCAGTCCCTATTGCAAAGCATTTATGGGCAAATGTTCCCTTTAATCTCACCCTTGGAAATTAGTGGATTTCTTTTGAAATTTCCACTCATGCACACACACAAAAAAAAGAAATCCCATATGAATGCCTGCTCTGCAATGTTTCCCCTTTTGCAACTGAGGTTTGATGAGGCTCTAAGCAAGGACAGAGAAACTAACAGAAGCAGGTGTTGCTACTTGCACTGCTTGGACCACAACATCTTTCTCCTCAGCTGGCCCCTCTTATTACTAAGGTTGCCCAGCACTTCCCAATTTATTTTTTTAATTTGCTTTTGCTTTAACAGCTTTTTCAGTTCCAGATCAAATCTTCCATTCTAGGTGTCTGCCTCAAACTGAGTTGAGACCCACTGGGTTAGCCATTGTCAAGAATGGGACTGAAGAAACAAGCAGTTCATGGGGTCCCTTTTGCGCTTTCACTGAAATTCCAGAAACCTGCAGCCTGCGAACAGGAATTTCAACTTTGCTGTTAAGGGGTGGCTTTTGTGCAATATGGTTATATAGTCGGCACATACACCACAGAGAGCTCTTTCAGCTGAACTTGTAAATTCTCCAAAGATGCTTCTGCCAGGGAGCATAACTCTGTTCCCTCACAGATCTTATAGGTGTTAATATGGGCTTTAATTAAACATACTCTGACCTGGAGCTACATAGCTGAAATTTGACTAAGCTTGTAATGGCTGCTGCCAGGCACAGTAACTATTTCCGCCTACTTCCATTGCTCCTGGAAGAATAAAATGTCTGATGAGAATGCAGAAAGTGGGGAGAAAAAAAAAAAAAAAGCAAACTGAGGGGAACGGAAAGGAGTCGATAGCATCAAGAATTCTGGCAAGGTGAGGACTGAGTGAGGACATTAGAACTGCCTGGCACTGGTTGCACAAGAAGAGCAGGAATGTGAACCAGTTTGTTTACCTCCATATTTAATCCTGAAACCAGCAGGATTGAATATGGAGGTAAAAAGAAAGGAGAAAAAGTTTCCATACAAGGAAACTGAAACTAGGATCCTGTGAAGAAAACACAGAAGACAAGGAGCTGGAGTGTAAAGGGAGAACGGTATCTTTAAGAAGCATTTGCAAAAGTTGGTTAGAAATTATTGTGGTGTGCAGCAGCTTGTGTAAGGCAATGCTGGACACTGAGTGAAGCACCCTTTCACCAGACTCCTTGGCTTTGACTTCTGAACAGCAGACAGGTAGCCACAGGGCGTACATGAAAAAAAAACCCCTGCGCAGCCTTGCAGCAACATATTTCCTAAGATCCTCCAGGTTATTTCAATAAATTGGGTGCAATTCTGACTAATTTATTCTTCTTTGTGAAATCTATTTTATTCATCCATTGCTGGTTCCAGAATTCTTCAGCTTTCCTTTCTGGGAGATGCTCCGTGACTGAAGCAGGCTTCTCTAGTCCATCACTGTACAATCTTTGCAGCACATTTAGTACTCTCCTAAAGTTAACAAGCAGCTGATCTTATTCTACAGATCCATTTACTTTCCGTTGTCTCACAATACAATAATAAAAGGGATGGCAGGGAATGAAAGTGGGAACCTGGTCTCAGTCTTCACCACAGCCAGCTGGGAGCTGGCCCACTGTAGCTGGCGGCAGGCTGAGACTGGATGCCACTGGGATTAGGAAGGGTTTTTGTAGGCTGGATGAAGAGTCAGGTGTGGAATACTGGAAGTGGTTGGGCAAAGGGTTGGAATTGTGTGTGAAGGAGGTATTGCTTCTTAGAGGAGCCCATGACTCAGACAGCATGCAGACCTGGGCAGAAAGACCAAGCCTGGAGTTCAGGGGTGGAAATAGGAATGCAAGAAAAATGAGAGTGGGATAAACCACTGAGACTGGGAAAAAATTAAGGCAGTCCCAGTTGGGGGGGATAAGCAGAATCAGTCAAACGTGAAAAAATGAACAGCATGTTATTCTTCATCCATTCGAGTGCAATCCCCTTCTGATCTTGGAATAAAATGCACAGACTCCTGGGTTAGGAATACTGAGAGTCTAGGACTCCATGGCTGTGATTGATGTGTGGCTAGACCATGATAAGCTATGACCATCTACTTAAAGATGATCTCACAATGGGTCTGCAAAATGGCATTAAACTAATTAATTTAGGCTGCTCTTAATCCTGGCATTTCCTAACTTTGGTGTGCTTGACCTTGCCACATTAATAATGCTCTTTAAAGTAGTCTAGAGACTGCACACATATATTATAAATGTATATAGCATCAGTCTCAAATAGCTATTCTGTATTTATTTTAAAATGAAGTTCAAATATCCTTTGATTTTAAATATGGATTTGGCTTGTATGAATCTTCCTTTCAATTTTTTTCCTCTTTTATACGATTTCCTCATTGCAGAAGTGCACTGTACAGAAGATTGCCAGCCATAATTATGATTTGTAGAATAGTCCCAGGTGTCTGCACATTAATTATGACTTATTATTAATATATGCATTAATTGATCATTCATTGTATAATTACTTTGCAAGGATCTAGCCCATCAGTGCTAGCTTTGAACAAAACCATGCAAAGAACAGAAATCTACAAGGACTTTCAGTATACGTTGCTGATCCTGGACACAAGCTGTGTCTTATTCATTAGCATTTCTTCTCAGTCATGAAAACTAGCCTCACAAAGTGACCTTATTCTAGGAGCTAGGGCTTTAAGAGAAATAAAGTATTTTGAGACTTGTGATTAAACCAGGGGAAGTGGCAAGATTGTGGGTGCTACAGGTGGTCCCATATAGCTGAATCTGATTCTGCAATACTCTCTGAATTCTTCTTATTGTTTGAATCACTTATCATTTGCGTGGGTTTACTTTTAAATGCAATCTTTCTTTTGTATGAGCCCTTCCTCTCCAGTTCTCTCATCCATCCTGTGTGCTACATGAGCACCTTTTGTGTTCCATAAAACCTCCTTTGCAATCCTTCCTTCCTGATGCATTTTTGTCTCTTTCAAAACGTCTCTATTTTCATAACTTTCACAACTTTCAGAATCTCTCCTAACTTGCCATATTATTTATTGCTTTTTGAGGTAATGGCCGCAAAAACAGAAACACAGAAAACATAATTCCAGCTTAGTCCTCTGGTCTTTGGAAGGTCTGTTTTCTCTAGTTTTCCAACCTTCGATACTTTGTGCAGTGCTGATGGCATTGTTAGAGGTTAACAAAAGTTTGTTTGTGATTGTCTGCGTTCAATGGACTTAAGTGCTTTTACCAGCTAAGGGTTTACATGATTGGGTTGCATTTATAGAGGACATGCACATCTTCTGTTACGTAAGATGACCCACACTCCTCTAAGTCTCCTCAAGGGGCTCTGCAGTGGCCTGGAGGAACCCTTCTGCTGGTTTAAACAGGCACAGACCAACATTTCTTACTGTCCCATGGCCACCCAACCCACACTAGTGAAAGGGTGTGACTGGGCCCCGCGCTGTGAATAGGTGGAGGCGGGGATCCCCTTGCACTGGGTGACGAGACCCTTTTCTCAGGGCTGCCTGGAAAGAGAAGCCAGCTTGTCCCGGGCCAACTGTTTTAAGAGGCCATTGTGATACACGCGACTAGACAGCAGATCACAGCTTCACCGGGGACCTGCGCGAACCCTCCCCTCACGGACAGAGCAAGGCACGGGGTGGTGTCAGGCCACACGTCCCTTGGCGGCAGGCCGTGCGCTCCTAGGACGCCGTTCCCCACCTCCCGCCAGGGCCGTCGCTCGGGTCCCTCGTCCACGCAAAGCTCCGGAAGAGCACCCGGTCTCGCCCGGCAGTTTGACGCCTCAGCCCCTAAGCCCAGAGACCCCCTCCGCCCCCGACCCAAGGGCGGCCCCCGGGTGGGGCACCCTGACCTTCACGGGGAGATGCCCCGCCCCGCCCCCTCGCACACGCTGACGGGTAACGGCTCTCCGCCCCGAGTAACGGTCCCCACCCCTCCCCGCGTCACGTGAGGCGCGGCGGCGCGGAGCGGGAAGGCAGACAGGCAGGTGAGGCGGCGCCGGCGATTGGGAGGCGGGCGGTG
>WAAD01034480.1:15164-27479 GCA_013389945.1 Fregata magnificens | reverse complement strand
CGGCGGGGTGGGGTGCGGAGGCACCTCCCTGCCCTCTGGCGGGGGCCGCGGCAGGGTCTGAGCGGGCGTCCCGGGGAGAGGCAGGCTTTCCCCTCGCCTCCCTCGCCGTGGGCGGCTGGTGCCCGCTGGGGTCGTGCGCTGCAGGCCTCCCTGGCGGGCAGGGAGGCAGAAATGTGGTGTCATTGCTTTCCAGGAGCAGGTGTAAGTAGTTGAAGATGAGGGTGGTGGAGCATCTCTTACAGAAATTCTCTGTTCAAGGTTAAAGCCCAGCCCCTCCCATCAAAGCTGGTGTCTTGCCGTGGCACAAGCGCATCTTTTGGATGGGTGTAGGCAGAGACCAACTCCTCATGAAGAATGATGCTGTTGTGATTGAGCGTGCCGCTTGCTTTATTAAGCGATTTTAAGCAATTTTTTTGTCTTCACTTTTTCAGTTGAAGTATTTTTAGTTTAAATTCTTGATTGGATTGCTGCAAAGGTCATGAAAGGGTAAAACTGATTTAATGGGGGTGAGAAGAAGAGGGGCTATACCTTCAGGCGTGCCACTTCTAAATCTTCATTCAGGCTGCAGCCTGGATGCAAGGCAGGCGGCGTGATTTGCAATTGCTTGCTTGCAGTTTTTTCCCTTGTGGGTGATGTGTGCAGGAAACCTGCCTAGTTTTATATGGACACTATATTGGGTTTCTGGAATCATCCCCTGTGCTGTCTGATTCTGCCTATGTAAAGGATTTCTGGTGTCTGGATGGGTGGGGAGACTTGAACAATACAAAGTTTGCCTTGCTTTGAAATTCCTGCTACAGATATTTTGAAAAGGGGAGGGAGACGAGTGAAAGACTCTGATGAATTCTTACTGAGGCTCAATTTTGTGGCTATATTTTCTGAATGTGTGATAAGAAAAGATGTAACTTAATGGGGAGGGGAGGGGGTGAGAGAGCTAAATAAAAGGATTTTCTTTGCAGCTCCATCCATTTCAATGGTGCAGCTTTCCCAAGCCCCTTTCCGTTGCCCATCATCACCTTCAGGCTGGTCAGAGGAGGGGGAGGACAAGAGCATGAAGGCGGCCAAGCAGCAGGTGAACCCGTCTGGGGAGAGCCAGCCTGCTTCCAGCCCCCTGCAGTCTGCACTGAACTCGGCAGCCTCTCCTTCCCAGGCATATGAGACTTACATTGATAATGGGCTTATCTGCCTCAAACACAAGATCAGGAATATTGAGAAAAAGAAGGTAACTTGTTTTTCTTTGGTATGGCACATATTTAAATTGCTAATTGTGAAACTCGGTGCCTATTTTATAATAGCTGGAATAAGGTTGTGTGTATATATAGGGACTAATCATGGTATTTTTTAAGTGAACTGTGAAAGGACCTAAATGTGGATTTGCTAGTGGTTTTTGTTATCATTTATAACTCCTGTATAGTAAAGAATGGTGTTCTTTACTCTTACTGTTCTGAAATGGGCTACTTGGATTTGACATGGGGTGAGCATAACATTATTGTTTCAGGGAATCAGGGATGCAGCTAACTATAAACCTGTTCTCAGCTGCTGGCTTTACAGTGCATGTCCAATAGTTAGCAGAAGTAATTGGATGTTGATCAAAACTGTGGATGCTTCTCTAATAGACCGAATCAGTTCAGAACTAACTTGGAACTGATTTGGAAATGGTTTATAGTCTTGCAGAAATCTTCGTATTTCTTCTGTTGGTTACATGCATCTAATATTAGGATGTAGAGATGTATGTAAAATTGGAAATTAGGAAGTGTTTCCTCTGACTCATGGAAATGTCAGATTGTGTTAAATATGCATTGCACTTCACTTTGCATAAATCTTTGAGTTCTATATTTTAAATACAAACAAGTTATTCACTAGAAAGCCTTTAAACAGAAAGCATCCAAAGCCTGCTCTCTTGCTTTGAACTGTGCTTTTCTGGGGTGGGGGGCAGGGACACAGAATAGTCTTAATAAGAATAAGAACTGACATAATGATACACCTAAAATATTGTGGTTACAGCTGATCAAGCTTTTGCATTCTACCTGAAGGGAGGTTGTAGGGAAGCAGGTGTTGGACTCTTCTCCCAAGAAACTAGCGATAGGACGAGAGGAAATGGCTTCAAGTTGCGTCAGGGGAGGTTTAGATTGGACATTAGGAAGAATTTCTTTACTGAAAGAGTGGTTAGGCATTGGAACAGGCTGCCCAGAGAGGTGGTGGAGTCGTCAACCCTGGAGGTGTTCAAAAAAGGTGTAGACGTGGCACTCCAGGGCCTAGTTTAGGAGTCATGGTGGTGTTAGTTGATGGTTGGACTTGATGATCTTAGAGGTCTTTTCCAACCTTAATGATTCTATGATTCTATGATTCTAAGACTTTTCAGTTGATTGGCAGGTGACTGAAGGCTATGTGTGTGATTTTTTTTTTTTTTTTTTAATTGGGAAAATGCTGTTATCTGTAAGATCAAAGAAATAATGGTGCTGTTGCTTTTGGTACTGGGTCAGGATAACAAGTAAAGTAAATGTATGAATATGTTGTGCTTCTCTAAATGTCTGAAAAGCTTTGTGTTATGTCTTAGGGTGGGAAGAGGGAGTAGATCAGACTTCTGGCCATGTGGCTAGGGGACTTGATCCACCTGCAAGAGATGTAGTATTACTGCTGTCTCATGTCATGCATCATGCTGTAATTCTGAATGATGTCAGATAAGGGGGTGTTCCTTGTGTGATTAACCAACTTTGTGTTGTATTCTAATTCTGTCCAAGGAAACTTATTGTTGTGAATTTCTCAAGTATCTTTGATTCTTTCACATGAATGACAGTATGGCCTCACCAGCAAATGAAAGTGTGACTTACTAGAATGAGTAGAAAGTATTCCTAGTCTTAGGCTCCTATAGGTACTGTGTCAGTAAACCCTATGTGGGTAGATATACAAAGGAAATAGCATTCAGCTTCATGGCAGTGAAGTTGAATACTCTATTTTCCCTGAAAAAATCCCTCTCTTCTCCCTGTGTGTACAAAGAACCTTGTAATACCCAATAGTTTAGTTTTGTATAGTTTATGTCAGCTTTTAAAGGCTATTTCAGTATATTAGAAATAAATCTTATTTCTTTCCTAAAGACATTAGTCCACTTTCTTAGGAAATAGTGCTATAAAATCTTGATGGCATAACTGAAGCCAGATTTTGAAAGACATGCTCTGGAAAATTAAGTGGGATTATTCAAGGATAAGATAACTAAATTCCAGCATTGACTTGGAAAAAGCTAAAAAAGCCCAATTTAAAATGAGGACACTGGGTGTGTTTAGAGCCCCTTAAAGATCTAGGGTCAATGCATTTCATTTCTTAAATGAAACAGAGGTAGCAAGTAAGAAATGAAAGATGTAAGACAAGAAAGGGAAGTAGGCAGTCCTGGAGACTGAGATTGCCAAATCAAAGGCATAGCAAAACTTTCTATGTTCTTTTCTCCTGAAAATGAGAGGAAGTAGTAAAATTCCTATTCTGTTGCAGTATGCAGATACTTAAAATATGGCAATAATATGTAACTTCACTCGTACCCCATATTCCACATTAGACAGAAATCAGTATAAAAAATTTACTTTGGATTTTCCTACAGCTCAAACTAGAAGACTACAAAGATCGCCTGAAGAAGGGGGAAGCCCTCAATCAAGACCAGTTGGTAAGTTTGCTTTATGCAGGAGTGGGTGGCCTCACAATCTGCAAACATGTCAGAAGGCATAGGTTGCTGAAGGAGGTGGTGGTGTAGTTTTGCAGAAGTAATGTGTGCAGGCTTGCATTAATATTTTTTCCACAAAACCAAATGGACAAATTATTGGTAATTAAGCTGAATGGTGAGCCTACAAGCTTTAAGTCTCCTACTTTAACCTTCATGTTGTGTACTGGAGTAATAGAAGGTCCTTGTTTATCTTTGCTCTGTACACTTTCAGCTTCAGAGCTCCTGCATCTTTATTTCTTGATGAGTTGTCTGTATGCAGCTTATCTAAAGGCATTGCAGTGTTTGAATGCAAACCTCAAGACTTCTGGGGTAGCTAATTAATCCTCATGACTTCTTCATTAACAGGTGTTATTTGAAATTGCCTGTTGGCTGCACAGTGGTGTTAGTTACAAGTAGCTGTTAAAGTATAACTGACAAAGGGTCCCTGTTGATACCAAGGAAGACACTGGTTTAACTTGCGTGGGATCTAAAGGCTTCCCTAATACAAAAATCTAGCTATGACTTACTGACTTAGTTGGGAATACTCTCCATCCTTCTAGTGCTGCTATTAGATAGCTGGGAGTTGCCTGCACTCTCAAATGCTTAGAACAATATGTCTATTTTGTACCTAAGTTTGCTAGAGTTTGGAATGCCAGGATGCAAGATCACTAATCAACAAATGTGATCCACTTTGCGGAGCTAGCTTAAACTTGCCTGATGTTAAAACAGTGGTTCTGGCTTTTTTCTGTCTTGGACTAGAATGGATTCTAGAACTGAAACCAGGTTTCCATAACATGAAAGCTATTGCTTCTTAAGCATGCCTGAGTAGCAGTGTCACATAATCCAAAGGGCTTATTGCTCTAGTCATCTAGGAGTCACATTTTTAAAATGTACTTCACACACATGCTAAAGAACAATTGTGTGAAAAGGGCATTGATGCTTCAGTGGTAGTTCTGATCCTGCTAATGAACCAGTTGGAAAAGTACTTAATTGACTGTTAGCTTTATCACAGTGCAGCAGTATGAGAACGCAAATACTATTTCCTTACATCTAGTTTTCATTTACAAATGACTCGGAGTAACTGGGATAAGAGGGGAAATGATAACTTGCTACTTAAAAGTAGAGTAGACCTATGGAACTGCATGATCATTTAGCACTTAACTACAAAATCTGATGTAAGTCTCTTACCATCTCAAGTGCAGAAGTAAAAGAATTAAATCTGATGGTTTGAAGTAGGATGATGACCTTCTAGTTCCTCTAAACTCACCCTGGAATCAGGTGGGCAAGAGCCTTTTGCATTTAGATCATAGATGTTAAATACAATCTTATTTTCTCCTGTCACTAACAGTGAGACTATTGAACAGTATTCTGTGTAAGTCTGATTAGTCTTGAACATGTTTTAAAGCTACTTCTAAATTTGACTATTTATCTTCGGTATATACCCTGGACTGTCGAAAGCTGTTAAGTGAAAGTGAAATTAAGACATGGGGAACTAAAGAGGAGGAGGATTCCGTAGATGTTTTTCTTGCAAGTGCATCCAGCAGCACTAACTTTGGAAAACGTATCGGCAATTAACTTGGTTACTGGCTTTCAGTATTCCCATCTGAGCTTAACTTTTTAAGTATTAGTACTTTTATTGCAGTTTCTGGGATATCTTAGGCTTCTAAAATGGGGAATTAAGATTCAGTCTTGCTAGAGAACTGACCAGTGGTAGTCAAACTGTTCAGATGACTATTGTAGAAGCATGTATCAACTCAGTATTTACCTAACAGTGTAGTCAAGACCCCTGTTTCAGTGGTTGAGATACAGAAATACTGCATTTGTACCTTTCAGATGCAAATTCCCAATGTATCTACAAATATTGGGACCTGGTGACTGAAGCTAGAGCAGAGCTTAATAGTTTGGACACTTGCCTAAAGAAACCGAACTGTGTATAATACAGTGCAGCTCTAGTATAACTTGATGTCATCTACATTTTTCATTGTTTCTCACACAGAGGAAGAAGTGCACATCTGGTGATGAACTTGTTTTGCAAGCAATTTGGATTCTGCTGTAATTACTTACGGTGCATGCCTGCCAGAGCTACTGTGTGTGCTAGCCTTACTTTAGGAAACACTTGTTTCAAAAAGGAGGAGCTTCCAGCAAGTTAAATGCTCTCACTGGCAGTATTGTGCTGTTTTGCAAGCTGAGCAGACTTTCCTCAGTGCTGTTACTCCAATATGCTGTTAATGAATGTTAATAACAGGTGTGACAAAAAGCTATTAGTTTTCCTGCAGGCTGAGTTATAGCTTGTCATCAGAGCAGTGGTAACTGTTCTTGATGTTTTCAGGTAGGGAGTTTTACTCTGGGATTTGCATGGTTAAAAGCACAATTACTGCAACCGAAGCTGTTGGTGTTAAATTGTGAGTCTTCCTCAAATGTGTGGGCATTAGGGTCTTAGAAGTCATTCTCCCAAGTGCTAAGTGAACTTGCTAATCAGTTCTTAAGTTGCTTGATGAATTGTGTGAGGACAACTTAAACTACCAGGTGAGTGCTTTACAGTAACTCATGCGCTTTGTGATGAGTAGCATTTAGGCCTAGTAATGTCTAGTATACTACAAATAAGTGAATACAAGTAGCTGAACAATTAAACTGATTGAACAAATGAATGTGTAACTTGTTTTCCAGTTGCTTAGGAACACATATGGAATTGGCACATGTCCCAAATATTATTGTCACTACTTTGAAAGAGCTTTGTATTAGACCAATGGGCCCATTCTAGAAAAACTTTTGATATCATATCATATGAGCATAACCAAACTGAGTGTGAAGCACATGTGAACAATTGAAATTAAACTGAACTTGCCACTTTGAGGCATGCCTTATGTTATGTGGATATGGGCAGTATGTTTGAACTACAGCATTTTACTATCTTCAGAGCTGTCAAGGAGACTTATAAAAATGAACTGACTCCTTAGTTGGGAAGAACTCATAAAAAAAGGGTATATCAGAATGCAGTTAATCTACTTTAAGTAGTCTTTTTGAAGACTGGCTAGTAAAATACTGGTTAAAGTCATTAGTGAAGACAGGAACACTGCTTTATTTGTGGAAACTAAATTTGAAAGTCTCTTCTGAAAGTATGACTTGCCTTCTATATTGTTTTCTTTCTGAAGTTTGTACAAATTATCTGTAAAGGCATTCAGAAATGCATCAGAGTAAAAGATCTGTGCTGAACTTGTCTGTCCCCTGTATTCCTTCCAGGCTTTCATATCTGTATCTGATTTTGAGTAGCTGTTTAACTCCGATTGCTGAGACCTATGGGAACAAAAGGAAAAATGAAATAACTGGTATCCAGGGTTTCCTGTTTCAGCATTAGTATATCAAGTATAGCACAAGATGTTGCCTGGGAAGTCTAATAGACAAACTTGTAGGATATCTGTGTGGTGGCATGAGCTGGCTTTATACTGTGTCTCAGACAGTCACAGGTGAATGATATTCATGACTAAATTTAAAGTACTGGTTACAGACATAGTATCTTTATAAAAAGTTGCAATTTCAGAGAAGTACACACTAAATGACTAGTTCTCAATGAGAGTACAAGGGGATTGAGATGCAACCAGCAGTCTTAAGCATGAAAAATACATTTTTATCTATTCCTTTGTAGGAGGCAGTAGAGAAATATGATGAAGTAGTACACAACTTAGAATTTGCCAAGGAGCTTCAGAAGACTTTTTCGGGACTTAGCCAAGATGTAAGTATGACGTGCTCTTCCCTATATTGTCAGGAGGTAACTGCAAAGTTTGTGCTACTCTTTTAATGGCTACACTTACATGCCAATACACAGAATACTAGGAAGTCTTCATCTTGGAACTTGAGGGAACAATTTGGTTAAACTGTCTGGAGTGGTGGGTAGAGTAAATGTTGACAATTTTGTGTACCGCTGACCTCCACAATACAGTTATTTACTGTGTACCCCTGTAAGAACTTGTGCTTAAGTAAATTGAGTTGTTGGAACTCAGCTGTGTTTGACTCCAGTTTACTTAGGTTTGAAACTGTTAACCATCTTGCTGGTAGCTTGTGCCTGAGGTGGACTCATCCCCTGCATAGGTACAGACTGGCAGGGGAGCAGCTCTACTGGAAAGGACATGCAGGTCCTTGTGGGCAGCAGGCAAAGTAAATTAAGTGTACCCCTGGACCAGTGAAGACTAGACTTAGGCTGAGGACCAGTAGATTAAGGTGAACTGATTATTTGGTACTTGTTAACCAGTTGTGTCTATTTCTGGTCACTTGGTACACAAAGGCTATAGGTAAACTTCAGTGAGTCCAGTGGTGGGCCTCTGAATGGCTGGGGGCTGGAACATGAGACCTGTGAGGAGAGCCTGGAAGAACTGGGATTGTTAGGCCTGGTGAAGTGAAGGCTTGGCAGGAGATGCAATATTAGCCTTCAAATACCAAAGAGATTACTGAAAGGATGGAGCCAGGCTTTTTGCTGAGAGATGTGGTAGAAGGAATGATCATAAATTGAAATAGTAGGCTCCAACCAGATAGGAGGAAAATGGTCACTCAGGATAATTGAGCACTAGTGGGCTGCCTAGAGAAATAGTAAAGTCTGTCCTTGGATCTTTTCAAGACCTGACTGCACAAAGCTCTAAGCAATCTGGCCTTGATTCAGTGTAGCCTTTATTCTGGAGGCTGGGCTAGATGACATCCCAAGATCCCTTCCAAACTGAATGTTGTGATGTTTCCAGTGAGGGAAGGTGGGGTGAAATTTCACTGGGGTGAAATCACTGTGGTTTCAAGTGAGAAGTACAGCTCTCAGTAAAATTTTACTGAGGCATGCGGACTTTGCCGCTTATTCTGCTGTAGTTGTCTCTAATTATGGCAAGTCACAGATTTAGTGCTTTATTTAGGTCTTTATTCAGGGTTTAAAGCACTATATACATTCTTATGTAAGCAAGTGTTTTATCTTTGGAGAAACTGGTCTCTTGGCTCAAGCAAATACTATCCTTACGAAAAGACCTGATCCAAGGTAGTGCTGGGGATGCTAAACATGATTAGTCACTGCTCTGGCATTATTTCTCTGCCTCTTACAGAATGCTGAAGGACTGGTAAAATGGCTTGTTTCAGTGTTGACTGAGACGCAAACAATTTTGCTAGAGGCTTTTCTTGTATATGTAGTAATTCCAGCTAGCGCAGTAAATTTCTCAAAGGACTATGTGAGCAGAGATTTAAGAGTCTTTTCAGCAGTGTTGCTGCTTTGGGTTCCCTCAGTCATTGTATGTTGAACATAGAAACTACTGTGCTGAATGTCAAATCTTGGATTGCTTCCTATTGCTTTCCTCTGTGTAGCTGCCCATAAAATATCAGAAATGAAGCATTGTGACCCAGTGTATCTTTCTGTAGGTGTCTTTAGTAATCCAGCATTAACTTCTACCAGTTCATGTTTGTTCTTGAGCTTATGCTGTATTTAAAGACTAACCCACTTTGTCTTTTCCTTGGCCCTACTTCTACCAGTATGGATTCTACAGCCAATACCAGTTACTGGAACACTAGGGGCCATTCTGGCAACAACGTCCTTATATCCTTTACATGTATTCTAGAAAACTAAATTTTCATAGATCTTGCAAAGAAACTTAAGATACCCCATACTGAGGCATTTTAAATTCTGCAGTTACTTGAATAGCTTTTGCTGCATAATTCTATTAGTACGTGATGAGAAGTTTCTCCTCAAATGCATGAGGGCTATGTATGTTCTGTGACTTGTGTTGCTTATTTAATGAGTGCTTCGGTCTTCTGCCAACAGAAATAAGAGTAACTGTAGGATTCTGCTGTATCATTTAAATTGGAGTATTCAAAAGTGAAGAGGCAGTTCTCTCACTAGGAGAAATTTGAGACAACTTCTGCACCACTAACTTCATGTGATAAATGTTAAAGGTCAGCTAGGCTTGGATTTGTGCTTTGGTATCAATTCTATCAATTCCTTATATTCAGTTGTGAGAGCTGTTATAATAAAGCAACTAGCAGGTATAATCAGGATGTAATTATCATAAAGACATATCACAAGTGAAGCTACCAGTATCCAGTTCGACTAAAAGCTAGATGTATAGAGAATTAGTAGATAAATGGGGAGCTCTTCCAGAGGAGGAGCGTGAAAGATCTTGGGAATCTGAAGAGCGAATTAGGAGCTGCTGTTATCCAACCAAAATTAAGTTATTTTGATCAATGTGGGGTAATCAATACTAGAACTTGATGTGTTTTATCCTAGAATCCTGTTACTAAACCATTGTGTTTAACTATTGAATTCATGTATTGAAATAGCTGCTGAAAGCACAGAGGAAGGCTCAGCGAAGAGAGAGTCTATTGAAGCTTGAAGCAGAGAAGAAAAAACTGCGTACAATACTTCAAGTACAGTATGTGCTGCAGAACTTCACTCAAGAGCATGTTCAGAAAGATTTCAAAGGTGGTGTGAATGGTGCAATATACTTGCCTTCTAAAGAACTAGACTACCTCATAAGATTTGCAAAACTGACATGTCCAGAAAGAAATGAGAACTTGAGGTAAGTTCAAGATTTTTGTCTAATTGGTATGCTTCATTCATTACAGCTAATGTCCTCTGTTTGACACTGCCATGTCTTGAAATATTATGCTTTGGGACACTAATTAAAATTCTATTCAGTACACTTGCTTTAGTCTGAGACTAGGAATGTAGCAGATTTACCTCAATGAGCATTAAAGGAAAGCTGCAGTAACTACGGCCTCAGTTGTGCAAGTTACACACAAGCCCTGCCATCTTATGTCTCCCTGTGGGGTTGAGGGGAGATAGTCCAATACCATCATAAGCAGGGAGGCTGGTGGCATGCTGCTTCCCTGAGGTCTCACTGTTCATGAAGTGAAAAAAGCCCAGTAAACACAGAACTGTTCTATGTTCCATTCACATGATGATCCAGATGTGCTTCTTTACCACCTTACATTCGTTTGGAGTAGTCCTGAGGCTCTCTTGCTCTTAGCTTCCAAGTAGTTTTAAAAATTTGATTGAAGGTGTTTATACCTCTGCACTAAATGTAATACATTGTAAGGTAACAGGTTGTCAACAGATATAATGTATGCCAGTACTAACTTGGCATCATGCTTGTACTATGCTGGTTTGTTTAGCATGACAGCCTGTCTGTGTTAAGATAGTGTAGTAAGAATTGTATTTAAATCTAGAAAAAGTAGTTATTAGGTGGTAAATTGAAAGACTTTGTGGATAAGTCATGTTTGAATATGGAAATAATTACTCTTCCTAAAACTCCTAATCACTTGTCATATGCTAAACTTGCCTAATCTTTGCTCTTAAGTTAACTTCTAAAGAACAGCTGCTTATAAAAAGCCACACAATAGAAGTCTCTCATCCCAGTGAAATAACTTTATTTCTAGCTTATTTTCATTGTGTTACACTTCCACAGGAAGCATAATCCTTTCGTTTGGGATGCTGAATTTCATCATGGTGGACTTTAAAATCCATTGTCTGGAGGGGGCGGGGTGGATCATGGACCTATGTCAAAGTTTCTCAATAACTAGCAGAGTGGCAGGAGCTGTAGGTGGTTGCCCCTGCACATGTGCATCCAGTAAACCAGGTTATCAGCTGATTAAACAGCAATTGTTTCCCTGTCTGGGAATCCTGGCTTGGAATGAAGTCCAGCCATATTGTCTTGTGAGATAGTGCTAGGTGCTCTAATCTGCCTTAATTGCCAACAAAAGAATTTATATTTGCTAGATTAAGTCATGTACAAACAGATACAGATGAATAATTTTCAGTAGTGGATAATGGACTTAGGATTCATTCTATGTATACAGCCTTAATTTGGAAGGCTAAATGTTAGTCAGTGTCTTAAAATGAGGGGTATTGGGATAGTACAAGACTTGATGTTGGCTATGATTCTACCTGGTAAAACTGTCACTTGTTTTAGTGTGGAAGACCAGATGGAACAATCATCTCTTTACTTCTGGGACCTTCTAGAAGGAAGTGAGAAGCCTGTGGTTGGAACAACATGTGAGTGTCTCATCTAGAGAAATAACTTAGATCTGAAATTCGTGTGCTATTTAAACATCTTAAAACAAATGAATACACATGGAAGGCTACTAAACTAAGCACTCAAGTGCTGTGTGTTAATGCAGTTATCCAAGGATGAACTGCTGTTTGTTCTAAGTTCTGTGTTTTAAGTACAGATCAAAACAATACAATAAATCTTTCCCTGGAAAAAGAAAGCATGTTATCCTACCAATGTACTAGCACCTTTTTGAGGAATAATGATGGTAGAAATTCAAAAGGTGGTGCATGAATACCTTACAGAACCAGCAGTGGGAAGCTTTTTGGATATTATGTGCAAATGGGTTAAGATTGGAACACTTGCATCCATGAATTGCTTAGTTGAGTATACTGATGTGTATTACAAAGCTTCGGTGGCCCCATGTTGAAGGTCCGACAGCATTGAAGGTTCTCTCTTCTTGTAGGAATTCCAGGCTCATACCCATTGTCTGACTACAGTGCAGGATACCACACTGAGGAAGGATAGTCATTAATGGGACTTGCTGTGATCTCTAATCACGCACAGCGCAGTCTTGCTTTGACCTGTTGCAAATGTCCTAATTTTTCAAGCACACAAAATCTG
>WAAD01034480.1:4986-15135 GCA_013389945.1 Fregata magnificens | reverse complement strand
TGGGACTCCACATCTTTTCTTCCCTCTGTGGCTTAGGTTCAGAAACCCTGGTTGTAAGCTAACATACACATTCTATGTTCCTATTTAGAATTTGCTTGTGAGGAAGCTGTCCTTACTTAAGTTGTAGTGTCTTTCCTATTGCAAACAGACCTTGCTTGTCCCATTTACTCCAGTCTTGTAATGGCTGTGTGGCAGTAATCTTTCATTTGTCATTGACAATGTTGAAACCCTGTCTAATTTCCACATACAGATAGTTGAACTGACAACTTAAGTGTAACTCCTTTCATATAGTTCTGGACAAAGTGCAAGCTGGCCTTGTAGAGCTACAGGCTGGTAACTTTAGCCTTGTATCTGTTGATAGGAACTGATAGTTGCCTGGTTATCTTGGACTCCAGATTTTTGTAGCTTTTTGGCTATTGTCTAAACTTCTGTGAATATTTTGTCAGTATCTATATCCCTTTAGTGTCAATCTTCCATCCTTTTGTGTGCAAGCTACACTTCAAATAAAGCTATTATGACTTCTTATTAGCATTCATTGCCTTGGAAGGCAATTTTTTTATATCTGTATTAAATTTTAGCTACTGTTCTTGTTTATATGGTTGTCACTGGTAGGAGTGATCTTTCAGTGAATGTTCTTCCTGTTCTCAAGGCTGTCCAGTCTCTAGCTCCTCTACAACAACTTCTAGTATCACTGCTACTTCTGAGGTCTAAGCTGCTGTCTGTCTCTCTTTTTGCATAACAAGGGCACTGGGCAATGCTCATTGGAAAGAGTACTCAGTTAAGTTTTTCTTCAACCATGTCAACTTTGATCCTGCCCCCAAACTTCAGAGGATTCAGTTCNCCACCCCCTGGCTTGTTTTTGCAGTTCTTAACTTTTCCCAGCATAGGATAGTAAGTCTCAGAAAGAAAGAGGGTCTTGTAGGGCAGTTCCATAGTGACTGTTAGCTTTACCTATGCTAGAGTCTGCACAATGTGCTTTTAGTATCATGCTGGCTAGTTTATAATGGTAAATAAATCCCTTTCTAAGCATGTGGGAGACCAGGTGGCCCAGTGTTTACTTTGTGTGCATTTAAACACAAGCTGCAGTCTTACCTCGGGATTGCAAAGATGTTTTCAGCTATAATATGTAAAGCAGTTTAACAAATACTTTCCTTTACTAAAATATTTTATTGCTATAACTCAGATGTATGAACTTGGAGAAGTTGCAGTTTATATAAAGGGAGGAAGCACAGAGTCTTGATTTGTCATCTGAATACTCCTTAATTTCAAATTTTCGTATCTTAACTTCATGGATTTTTACTCTTCAGATAAACACATGAAGGACCTGTTATCCAAACTTCTAGACTCTGGCTACTTTGAAAGTATTCCGACTCCTCGCACCACTGTGCCGGTAAAAGAATTGGAAGAAGAAGTAAATAGAAAATCTGAGAGAACAAGACAGATGTCAAAAGGAGAGTCTGTCAAAGAACCAGGTGGAATATTACAGGGTTCAATTTTTATAGCATAATGTTAGGATAAGCTTGAACTGAGCATTGACTTTGCATAGCTTGATGCTAGATCTAATCCTGCGCTGTAGCTCACTTGCAATGTAGTAACTAAAATGGAACCTGCAAGGCTGGCAGCCCTATTCTGGCTAATATTGTAGAAAAAAATTTAATTCGTAGTAATAGGCTGGTTTTGCCTTCTGAGCAAGCCTCCATGTTGAAGATGTGAGAATTGCCTGGTGTAGGAAATGTTACAATATTACAATAACCAAATTATGGATACTACAAAATGTTTCTTGCTTAACTCTAAACTTCTGCAAATGTAAAACCAAATCAGAAAGTAAAAGCTCGTCTAAAAAAATCGCATGTTGGATAACAAGCTGAGCTTTCAGAATATCCAGTTTAGCAATTGGCACTACTATTTAAATAGAATTAAAGACTTGCTACTGTTTGGTCTGCCTTTCTGCATTTGATCAGTTGAAATGAATTAACATTCTTTTTCTAGAATCCATTATGGAGCTCATGAAGTCTGAAATACAGCCACAGGAGGTAAGATAGTCCACTGCTAATTGTTTTCCTTTAGTATTGTGACTTATCAGAAACATAACTGCACTTCTGCAGCCCTTTTTAAACTTAAAGAAGGAGTCTGAACAGCAGCTTAAGGTGTTGCTTTGTGTAGGAAGCATTAAAGACTTGGTTGCATTTCTATTTCTACCCCCAAATTCATGGCTTCTCTGGGGTATTTTGCGATAAATGGGGCAGGATTACATGAAGCAGTATAGTACTTTAATGCTCTGGCACTTTCCTGAATAAACCAAAGCATCAGCCTTTAGAGTGGAAACACACTGATCTTTTGTGTACTACAGGATAGAGAAAATACACATCTACTAAAGCTGTCTCTGAAAGCTAAGCTTATTGCAGTAGACTTGATATTGGTGGGGTTGAGAATGATGTAGGTCTTGCTCTGATTTGTCAGAAAAGTAGGGATCCCAAGACAGAGTTTTGTGCACAGGGGTGCGTAGACCTGTTTCAACAGCCCTTCAGACTCCTGAGTTAAGTACTCAAGCTTCAACTGGCAGTATCATAAAAACCATTAGACTTGGCTCAAAAGGTGGGGAGGGGTGTCCTTTTGTAAGGGGAAATACTGGTTCTTAAAATGCTGAATCCCTATTGCCCAGGTATCCCACTAGAGGGTGTACTCTAGAACAAGTTTTTGTAACCTACTGGTAACACTGTTACCTGACTCTAAAGCTTTTCTGGTGACTTGTCAGAAAAAAAATCTCAGCCAGTGAGCCTTGTACATTCTTTGCTTCATATATTTACTTCCTGTTTATGACAAAGTAGTAACTCAGGAAAACTTTAGGACATCTTCATTGAACTCTCACTTATTGACAGTAAATGCAGCCCGGAGTTGCAGTCCAGTGGTACTAAATCTGAGAATCTGGTGGCTTTTTAGTATTTAAACTCCAATAAGAATGGTGGTTATACTTGGTTTTTGGAATTCCAAAGGGTCAAAGATTTTGGGGGAGATGGTGCTGCTACACTTAGCAGAATGTCTACTGATACAGTACCACAGCATTTTAGATGCTTAGGAGGAGGGCTACCTTATGAAAATGACAACTGAACTTGATATTGTCACTGCCTAGGAACATCTGTTAGCATTGACAATAAGGGTAATCGATTCACTGAGCTCAAGTGTGTTTCACTTGTGCTGTTCAGGACTGTCTCATGCTTCTCTGTGGCATGCCAAGCAAAGCTAGTCTGCAATTGCAGGATAAAGCCATGGCTGTCTACATAGTTTCTATGGCTAGTGCTTAAACTATTTAGGCTCTGCTTTTAGTCAGAAATTTTCAGTAGCTGGGTGACCTGACCTAATTTAACTGACCTGAACTGTAGTGGCAAAATGTTTTCTTGGGAGCCATTAAGTTTCTTTGGTCTATATAGTTTCTCAACAGGCGTTATTTGCCTGAAGCAGAATACTCTGTCAAGAAGAAGCCAGAAGAGCCCAAATCTTGGGAAGCTGAGTGTGCTAGAAAGCAAGAACCTCCAAAGTCCTGGGAAATGCTTGTTGATATTGAAGAGCAGGAACAGAAGCAGAAAAAAGAAACCTTAAAGCCTTGGGAAGCTCGTGTTAGGCAGCAAGAACCAAAAAGACCAGATTCTCCAAAGCCTTGGGAAGCTCGTGTTAAAGAGGAGGAACAGAAGCGTGAGTCTACAAAGCCCTGGGAGACCCGTGTTGAAGAGGAAGAACAGAAGAAGCAAGAAACTCCAAAGGCCTGGATAGCACGTGTCCGAGAGGAGCAGGAGTCCCCCAAACCTTGGGTAGCAAAGGTTAGGGAAGAGCAGGACCAGAAGAAACAGGAGTCGCCTAAGCCATGGGTAGCAAAAGCTAGGGAAGAGCAGGAACAGAAAAAGCAGGAGTCCCCAAAACCTTGGGTAACGAAAGTTAAGGAAGAACCACAACAAAAGCAGGAATCTCCAAAAACTTGGGTAACCCAAACTAGGGAGCAGCCAGAACAAAAGAAGCCAGAGCCTGTGAAATCATGGGAAATACCTGTTAGGGAAGAGCCAGAGCAAAAGAAGCAGGAGCCTGTGAAGGCTTGGGCTGCACATGTTAGGGAGGAGCCAGAACAAAAGAAGCAGGAGGCTCGAGAGGCTTGGGAAAAAGCTGACAGGCAGCAGCAAGTGTCATCACAGCAGTTACAGAACCCTCCGAAGTCCTGGGGAGCTGCAAGTGTTGGGCCAAAGGAGCAGATGGGGCCAAAGAAGTTTGATATGGAACCCAAAGAAGTGAGTTGGCATATGTAGTATTACCTGTCATAAGCTTTTCACACAGTGTATTGGACTAAAGCTACCTGTTAGCAGAGGCTTTATAAGGTGCATTTTGTAGACCTATATTTAGACTCGTATTTCATTCTTTCTTGGGGGAAATAATTCTGGCAATTAAACTTTATATATGAATAGCAAGATGGTCTATTTTGCTTTTTACATCAACACAGTATTGCTGTGTTTGAGCCTTGACTAACTGATATGCATTGACTTATGCGTAAGAAAGAAGAATTAACTTGGTTCATCCCCAGCTATTGGCTCTGTCCACTGTTAACAGTACAATGCAGGTATGACTCATCCAGGGATCAAATACTTTGTCTGTGGCTGCATGCAAATAGCACTTCAGTAATTTTTTAGCCTTTTGATTAAAGTAGCTGCTGATTCAAGAGAGATCTAACACCTAGATCAAGCAATACCAACTGTACAGGGGCTTAAATATGTATTTCCAGATGAATGCATAAGCCATACTGCTGTCCTGGAGAGTCTAACAATAGCATAGTTTTAGAAATATAAAATGAAAGTTATTGCAGGACTTGCAGCTGAGCAGGCTGCTAGTCTCTGGTTACATTACCTTCTTTATCACCTGTGCTTGGTTAGTAACAATTCTGATACTGAAAATAGCGAAGATGGTAGGCAAAGCAGAGTTCAGTTATGTCATTAAGAGCAGTGTTTAATTCAGAGTTAGACTTCAGGAAGAAAATATGGGGAATTGAGCAATTCTTTTGTACACAATGTTGTTAGCACTAGTACCTTTTTCTCCAAGAAAGCAGAAATCAATTCATTCCATATTACTCATAGCAAATGATTAAGCTTAAATCTTGTCAGTAAACTTGGCATAACGGAAAAATTTTTGTGCCTAGAGGCGGGAGCGCAAACAGAAGGTTGAACATGAAATTAAAAGAGTAGGTACCACGCAGCACTGGGTAACAAAATGGGATTAAGGTGTTCCAACTTGATTAATCTTTACACTCAAGCTGAGTAGAATCTTGTGTCCACTGGTGGTGGTGGTACAGGTACAAAACCTGGTTGCCTCACACTAAGTAGCTCTGAGCACAAGCAGGTGTTGTGTACCCAAGTATGTGTAGTAATACTGTAACTGAAACTATCATACTGTATTGGAATAGTCTCAAGCACATTAAGATGCCTTGGAATTTCTGGTGTCAGATTAACTTAAAGCTTAAATGCAAGATGCTTCCTAATGAGGTGGGGCTCCTATTTTTGTATAGGATGGAGAGATGGATGGCTTAAGTGGTGGACAAAACTTTGATGCAGTAAGGAAAAAGGGGGGTCTCCAGCCAGTTGGAAAAACTTGCAAACTGCCTAGGAATCTTCAGAGTAATGTGCAGGTGTGCAAGTTGGCCAAATTAAACTAAATCAACTGTTGGAATGTAAGGTTGCTTAAGCTGGATTCCTGAATTAAGTACACAAGGCATATTTTTAAAGTATTCAAACTTTGATTTACACAGTAGACCATAGTGAAACACCAGCTGGCTATATTTTTCCTTAGTAGCCATTGACAAACCCTAATATCAAAGTATCTTGAATGAGTAAAAAAGTGTACTGTCAACGTAGCTAGTTTCCATAACCACTTTTTAAAGAATAAATGTCTTAATTTGACTTGAGATGCATATAAAGAAGAATTAAAATAATATTTTAAACTTTTTGGGTAATGAAACTTGTCTTGCCTTTGCTTATATGAAGAAAGAAGAGGCAATGCAGTGCTATAGCTGGATCCATTTCACTCCCAGGGAGAACCTATAAATGATGTTGTGCAGGGATCTAGGCATGGTAGATAAAAGGAGTATGTCACTGCTGCTGCTTTCTGGAGCTGAAATTAGCCTTTTAGTCCCTGAAATAACTGTTAGAGCTCTGAGACATCTTTTAATAAACTGCTCGGTTTTGAGATCTTAAAATATGCTTACTTATCTTAATGTACTATAAGGTGCAATACCTAAGAAGTTGGGCCTAAGGCAGCAGAGTGAGCTGATGTGAAAGCCTGTTAAATTGTTGTATTTAAATGTTTGTGCAACCTTTGGACCAGCAAACTTGGTTAGAGCTGAATTTGTGGCCTGCTATGTGAAAGCAAAAGAGTTTGGCTTTTGCTGTCATCCAGTGCCATTTAATTCATACCTGCTGTGAATGCTGCTCTGAGTAGAAGGCAAATGTTCATTGTATATCTACATGGCACAGCTGGTGATCACTGTGATTACAGCTTAGGTATCACTATTCCAGCTCATTTAGTACTCCACAGCTAACAAACCTGAAGAGGAACTGAGGTCCTGTATCATAGGCTGAAGTTTTACTAGTATATGAGGTGGTTGAAATGTATGTCAGTGCTATAAGTAGACCTTCAGCCTCAAAAAAAAAAAGACAAACCAAAAAAACCCAAGCTTTAACAGGAGTACCTAGTATATTGGCACTTTGACTAGTAAAATTCCAAAGTGGTCAGTGTTATTGGTTTATCTGCAATGGTTTAACAGGTCCTAAAACAAATTCTAAGTTTTTTCAACTGCGTTTTTAGTCAGTTGTCTGGATATATGTCAAAACAGTTTTTGCTGAATGTATAAGTAGTGTTGAAGTTAGGTTTCAGAAACATTGTTATGACAAATTAGACCCTAAAC
Organism: Fregata magnificens; assembly: GCA_013389945.1. Taxonomy (NCBI): domain Eukaryota; kingdom Metazoa; phylum Chordata; class Aves; order Suliformes; family Fregatidae; genus Fregata; species Fregata magnificens. The sequence goes on along the minus strand of WAAD01034480.1, from coordinate 8,201 downwards.
TTATCAGTGCTGTGTAAAACTAACCTGAATGTTGGTTGAACCACTAAAGTTAAGTGCTCTCAGCATCTCTAAGTTTGTGAGCTGGCCTAATAGGTCAGAATCTGCTGAACTCAGAATCTGCTACCAGCTTGTAATGACTTCCAGAAACAGCATCTAACTGTAGGCTAGAAAGAAAACTTGGTTTAAAACCATCTTAAGGATGTCAAGTACCTGCTCTTTTTCAAAGCATCCCTTTTATAAAGGCATAAAACCTGAAATACTTTAACTTTCTGATGCTTTCATGTATGCTCTGTATTGCACTTAAATATTCTACTTTTGAACACCTAAGTACCAGCAAAACAGCAAATCAATATGAGGTAATGTCATTGTAGCTACTTCTGGCTGGTCTGTTTTAATATATGCAGGAACTAGAAAAATAACTTCTACAGAGTGGAGAGTCTCAATGTTTCATTCCTGGCTTAAAGCCCTAATATCATATATGTAACCTTGTATGTTTGCTCTTCTAGTTGAAGTAAAGAATGCTACCAGCATAATGCACAGAGTATAAGCTGGGGAAGGAGATGAAGACTAACAAATTGTAAAAGCATACAGAAGATTGTATCACCTTTGCAAACACAAGTGAAACACTGCAGTGTCTTATGCTTCCATGCTCTTGAGGCTTGTTTTACTTGTTTGTGTTTAATATACAAGTCCAACTTATGTAGCTAGTGGACAATCTTAATAGACACTGCCAGACTTGACCTGGTTAGGTGACTTAAAGGTGGAAAGCTTCTGTTATCCATTTGCAAACATACAGAACTAGTTTGGTAGTGTACTTGTGTCTTAGTGAACTAGTGAGGAGGAAGAGGATAGTAGAAGCATTAATCAGTTTGACCCATAGTGAATTTACCATGACTGCAAGTGTTTTAAGATTAAGTCTGCTTGTAAGTGAGGGCTAATAAAGTGATGGACAGGAAGATTCAGATTCCTGGTAATTTAATCTATAACTTGCTGAGATTTAACTTTTTCAACTGTATCTGTTGTCCTGCATTTAGATCCTTCGTAGCTTTAGTTCCTGTTCATTATTGGAAACTATACAGCAATATCAGCTTGCATAGTAGTTAAAAGTAGTGCTTGTGCATCAGAAATTCTAATTAAGATAGAGTAGTACAAAGGTGCACTCTTCTAGCTCTAGAATAAAGTAAAACTTCTCACAGGTCAACAAGTAGCTGTCATGTGGGCCACCCAGATATTAGAAATTGAGTCCTCCAGAGTTAATGATGTGCTGCATGTATGTGGATTATGCTTTGTGAAGCTTATTAAACCCTGCAAGCTTCTTCCCTGTGCATGTTATGGGAATTTCTGCAAATGCTAGTGATTAGTTTCAGATAACTGTTGAAGAAATGCAAGAGTGTATTTGGGTTTGTTCTAAAACTGGACAAAGAGCATTCATCAATTTGTTTTGAATTTAGTGTGACAATTAAATGTCATGAGACATACTCTTCTACCCTATAGTCTTCTAATGACTTCATACAAATGCTCAACTATACTGCTATACAGTGTATGGAAGTAGTAACCTTCTATTAGAAAGACAAATGTTTGTACCATAGGAAAATAAAGGCTTTCACATGTTCCTGTGTGTCTCAACGTTTGGGCCAGTTGAAATAATACAACTACTTAATGTCTTCAGATTTGCCGCCTTCTAGCTGTGTAGACAAACGTAAGAACAGCAAAGCTTTAGAGAATCACTAAAAATTATGGTTTTAAAAACTTAAAACAAGCCTACATCTTCCCCAAGCTGCTTTCAAAATGTTAGACTATCTAGACAGTCTAATATTGTTGTCACTCTGTAAATAACAGGGCTTCTGCTATTTAAGGAGTTTATTATCATGTTTTTTCTGATACCTTAGACTTGCCTATTCTCTGATAAAACATTTCCCTTAAAGTGAGAACCAGTTGTGATTAATTGTTAAGAGACCATCTGAAACAATCAGAGTAATAAGGCCCTTCAGAAGTCCTTATTTAGCTACAAAGTTAGGCTCCCATGTGGGAGTGCAGGTGTATTTTTCATGCCAAACTTTGAAAAGTTTAATGTAATACTTTCTGCAGGAGCTGGTGCATTGAGAGTATCTGGCTCATTAGTGGAAGCGCTTTGGTTTAATCCTGAGTAACCAGTTTGCAATGTATCTCTTAGGTGCAGTTTCTTCAGAATGTCTGGAAATCCTATCCTAATAAAAGATCTGTACTCACTAACATGGGCTCTACTGGGAAGAAGTATGTTTTAAACCTTGAGTGATGCAGCTCTCATTTTTAAGTTTGTTCTGGCCTTCAACTTAAATGTGTGGGTTTCCTTAGATGGAGGTGCCTAATTTTGCACTAAATGCAGGCAACTTATTGTCTTCTGTACATTTGACTGTAAGAAACCAAATGAAGTGAATTAATTCTGTGGCTTAACTAGTTGTGGCAACAAGTTGATTTTTTTTAACAAAGTGAAAGCTTGATTCAGGAAATATCAATAACCGTACAGAATTCCTTGGCCCATGGTATCTGACACCTATAGGTTGCTCTGGAAGTATATTGGATAAGGCAGCTTGTCTTGCTTCCAGTATTAGATTTAATATCTTTTCTCCTTATAAGGTGCCTAAACCTGTACATCAGTCAGCTGCAGAGTTTTGCTCTACTTCAACTCTTCCAAAAGATCCAGTATTGAGAAGGGAAAAACTTCAGGATCTGATGACTCAGATACAAGGGACTTACAACTTCATGCAAGTATGTTTTTCTCTGCTGTTGTAGCACAAAACTCCAGTTCCTACTGAGTTAGGTAAAACAGTGCTGACAATGTGTTTGCACTGAATGAATGAATCTACTGCTAATTAGCTAACAGCAACTTGTGAAGTGAGAATGTTTCCTTTGTATCTAGAGTTTAATTTGTATCTAGAGTTCAATTTTTTCTACCAACTGATGATCTTTTTTTCAAAAGGAGTCCGTTCTGGATTTTGATAAAGCTTCACCAAGTGCCATTGGTTCATCCCAACCACCTTCAGTTACTCCAGCAAGTAGTCCTGTAGTAGGTAGGTAATACTGAAAGTATAAATTGTATCTAAGCTTTTGCAAACACTAACAGGGTTTGCTTGGGCTGTAGATCAGTAGTTGTGGTGAAGACAGCTTGTCTAATTATAAAGAATACCAATGTCTGATTACTGATTTTAAAAAAGGCAGCTTGAGCCACTTACCTG
>WAAD01034479.1:0-25311 GCA_013389945.1 Fregata magnificens | reverse complement strand
CTTTATCACACTTTAGGTAGTAGGTTAAAAATGCCTTGTCTCAAGTAGGATTTACATTTAGGTGGTCAACTTGTGGTGCTTCTTTTTAACACAAAATGCACCCTTTTTTACAGTGAAGACAGTCTCACTCATCAAAGATTGCACTACCAAACTTGTATATATGTTATATATATATATATTTATGCATATAAAATATATCAGTTGGTAATTTAGTGTTATGAGAGGTGACAGACTGTACTCTGAAAGCTGAAATATTTCTGTCTTCATTCTTAACAGCTTTCCTATACACAGCCCTTCCTGTGTGCATCAGCCCTGTCTTGGAGGGGGTGATCCTCACTGCAGGACCCCTTAACTGTTGTCTGGACCGCTAGCTCTTAGATATGGACCCAGAGCAAAACTGGGTTTTGTTTGCTGAAAAGATCGGTACTTCTGGATTTAAAACAAATGTCATCCAAACCGCTGGTGTTAGATTTAGGAGCAGCAGCCAGTACAATGCATGTGCTGTGACTGACTCAGATCTCATCCCTGCCTGTTTTTTCTGAAACAGCATAGAGGTCAGCGAGTTTCTGTCATCCCATAACAAAAGACCCAATGGCAGCTAGGCCATAATCAACTGTCCTCCTGCCTCAGGTCAACAGAAGACAGAAGGAGAGGTCTAAGGAAGACACTTACACAGGGGGTCCAGTGTCTAATTTAGTGATGTCTGTGTCTTCTGAAGGCCAAACATGACATGGAAGAAGCCTCTCAAAGTCAGGAGTAATGTGAAGGAGAGCAATGAAATACTAGTAGTTGCTTTGTTTCACCCTGCAGAGAATATGCCTGGATCCCAAATCCCTCCACCATTTTGCCTGTGAAAAGAATGAAAAATAAATTGTTCCTCTTTCCTCTGGTCTCCCTTGAAGGAAAAGATAGTATTTCCCCACCTTACTGTTTCTTTTAATCCAGACATTTCTACCATTGCCTTATCACTCACATTTTCCAAAACAACTGTTTTCTTTTAACAATTTTATTTAAATGGCTGGAGAAATGGGCCAACAGGAACCTTGTGCAATTTCGCAGAGGGAAATGCCAAACCCTGCACTGAGGTAGGAATAACCCCATGCACTAATATGTGGGCCAGCTGGACAGACAGCAGCTTGGCAGAGAAGGTCCTGGGGCTTCTGGGGAATGCCAGGTTGGACATGAGCCAGCAGCGTGCCCCTGTGGCAAAGGCGGCCGACAGTCTCCTGGGCTGCATTAGGAGGAGCGCTGCCAGCAGGTTGAGGGAGGTGATCCTTGCCCTCTCCTCCATACTGGTGAGGCCACACACGGAGTGCTGTGTCCAGCTCTGGCCCCCTCAGTACAAGGGAGGAGCTGCTGGAGAGAGTCCAGCAAAAGATGTTGAAGAGACTGGAGCACCTGTCCTATGAGGAAAGGCTGAGAGACCTGGGACTGCTCAACCTAAACAAGAGAAGGCTCAAGGATACCATGGCACCTGACAAGTCTGAGGTTAAACTCAACATCCCGTGAAGCAGGAGCTTTCCCACTTTGGGGTGTTTGCCATCCTTGCTGGGCAGCGGTTGGGGCGCAGCCCCAGAGACCTCTGTGATGTTGCCAGGGGGCATTTGTGATGGCCCCAACCTCTCTGCTCTGCAGCAGCCGCAGGCTCTGTCCCAGTGCATTTGGTCCAGGCCTCCTGTGAGTGCACACACACAGCGTGCGACCTCCAGCAGGACTGCGGACCTCCACCTGGAGTGCCACCTTTCTGCAGAGACTTGGCTGGTGCGGGTGCTGCGGGTCCTGCACGGTGGCTGCCCCAGGGCTGTGGGCTTGAGGAGGCTGCAGGGGCCCTTGGCACCACTGAAGGCTCCCACCCAGTTCCTCCACCCTCCCTGACTGCCTCCTGCAGGTACCCTGTGCTAGCTCGAGTCATGCTGCCGGTCTGGAGGGGAGTACAGGGGGTAGGCGGTTCTGGACTGGGGGGGCAGCGTGCTTGGGGGGAGACAAAGGGGGCAGGCACTGGTGGAAGGCAGCCCGTGGGGCAGGCTGGCCACCTTCCAGCCTGCAAGGAGACCCTTCGGGAGGCCCTTACCTCCCCTCTCTCACCACCTTCTGGGACTTTATTTGCTGTTCTGTTCCTGGCACCAGAAAAGCTCAGGCACTTTGCCTGTCTCTTGCAGGACATGGCATCGGGTGCTGAGGAGGCTCTGCAGGACAGCGGCGCTGCCACGACGGCCGGCACGAGCCAGCTGCAGCGAGCAGGGAGGCGGGAGGCAGCGGCAGACAGCCTGTGCCCCATCTGCCTAGACTACGTGGACAACGCAGCCTACGTCGACGTCTGCTTCCACACCTTCTGCTTTGACTGCATCCAGCGGTGGGCTGCCTCAAGAGCTGCGTGCCCACTCTGCAGGCGGCCTTTCAGCCACATCCTGCACACGGTGAGTGTCGACGTTGGCTCGTCCGACCACCGGCAGAGGACCGCGGCCAGGCAGAGGGTGCGCAGCAGATCCCCGCAGCGGCGCTACCACCTGCGCCCAAGGCCCACCAACAACGAGCCCGCTGCTGGGAGAAGGGGTCCTGCGGGGAGGAACCGAGCGGCATGGGGGGACGCAGTTCCAGGGACCTCCGACACCTCTGCCCAGCAGGCTGCAGGGGAGCACCTCGCCAGTCCTGCCACTGGACCTGTTTTCCGCTTCAACGTGCTGGCACTGCACGCTCAGGTTATTGGCTTCATGGACATTGAATAAAGATACAGAAGCTTTCAGAGTGTGTTTCTTTCAAAATCTAAGCACAAGCCACTGCAGGCAAGGCTTTCTAGCAGCGTCTCAACAGTGCAGGAAAGCAAAAGGGGAGAATGTCTTGGAGCGTGCCATGAACTTCTTCGACCTTCTCCCAGCATTCCCCTCCCAAGCACCGGAGCAAGGGTGTCCAAGGCCTTTGGCCATCAGCCAGGCTGCCTGTCCTGAAGCAAAGCCAGGTGCCACAGGCAGAGGCCATGCTGACATCCCTCTCCCTGCTGAGGCCTCCTGCTGGTGCCTCCACACCCAAACAGCCCCTGTCATCCTGCGGCCACAGCTCTCTGAGTCTTTTTCTGACACTACTCTACAACAGCAGCCCGACTCCACCAGCTCAAACCCTGTGGCCATGGCTGGGAGGCAGGTGGGGGATTGCTCTGCTCTTCTGGGGACAGGCTGCCTGCTTCCCAAAAGCCATTGCAGGGGAATGAGGCCCATCTGTTGATCTGCACACCTTGGCTTGGTTTCTGTCGGGACAGCAAAGATCAAAACCCCAAGCATCCCAGGATTTCGGGAGCAATCCAGAAGCAGACTGCCATTCAAGCAAAGCACATTTGTGCCAACGGCTGAAATGCACGGTTTCCTTCTCCCATCTTGCTGGACCCATCCCAGTGTCCCGCTTTTAAGCCTTTCCCCAGACACGCCAGCACCAGCCTTGCACACTTCCACAAGCCCCTCAACATCCTCTCGTAATGTCTGGGCAGCCCCATACCCTCTTGCCCTGCATCCCACAAGAACTCCCCCAGCCCTGCTGGCAGAGACGCCCTGCAGCCTGCAAGGCCCCTGCGCAGCGTTTCTGCAGGTGATCCACCTCAGCTTTGCAGAAAAGCACCTGGGGGTCCTGAGGGACACCAAAATGCAAAACGCGCCAGCAGTGTGCCCTGCTGGCCAAAAGGCCAACAGTCTCCTGGGCTGCATTAGGACGAGTGCTGCCAGCAGGTAGAGGGAGGTGATCCTTGCCCTCTCCTCCATACTGGTGAGGCCACGGGGAATACTGGGGTCCAGTTCTGGCCTCCCCAGTACAAGACAGACATGGAGCTACTGGACAGAGTTCAGAGAAGGGCTGCTAACATGATGAAGGGACTGGAGTATCTCTCCTATAAGAAAAGGTTGAGAAAGTTGGGACTGTTCAGCCTGGAGAAGAGAAGGGTCAGGGCAATTTCATCACTGTTTATAAATACCAGATGGAGGGAGTAAAGAAGAGGGAGCTGGACTCCTCTTGGTGGTGCCCAGTGACAGAACAGGACCCAATGGGCACACAGTGAAATGCACAGGATTCCATTTAAGCATAAGACAAAACTTTTACTGAGGGTGGTCTTAGACTGGGAAATTGTTGAATAAGCTGTCTATACATTTAATCATAATCTCTAGCCTTCAGTATCATGAAGAAGATGGCAAGCAAAAGGTAATCTTCTTCCATCTACCATCTCACTAGGTACATGGTTGTGAAGAGTTACCCTGTCAAAATAAGCCAGGAACCAAGTACTGGGCCCCTTACACTTCTAACAACAGCTTTGATGATGTTATCACTGATTACAGATTACCTACTATAAAATATGAGTGAAAAATGCACTAAAACATAGAATTAAGCCAAATTATGGTTCTTGGATGGTGCATTTGCTCTAAGCCAATGTTGCTGAACCAATGCATCTAATCCTGTGTGAACCTCAGCACCAGTTCATGTCTTCACTCATCAGATAAATCTAGAAATTCACCCCCACAAAACTACCTTCCAAAGTCAGTTTAATGCTGCTACGTCTTGGCAGAAAAACTATGTATACAACTTAACACAGGAAAATAATAGAATTACCATTTTTGCTTTAGGCAAGTTGAAAAATATTTTTGCCTTAAATTCAGGAACTCTTATGCAATAACATAATTAGGTACTATTTTCAAGTTTAAAATAACCAGTGATCTTCCCTGTATGAAGATTCAAAACTAATTTCCTTCAAGCGAATTTTATGAAGCTTCAGAAGAGAAAAAAACTTCAAAAATGCCCAGAATTTGTTTGAAGAGATATGTTTTTTAAAAATGGCACCACCACCCCCTAGTTAAAAGATCAGGAGAAAGCATGAAAGATTAAGCGGCAGATGAGATAATAGACAAGATAATTACAGAGCATTAAAGCCTCAGATTTATTTTTAAGACATTCAAGATCTATTTAGAAAAGCCCTTTGCTAACTTCTGTGAATCTAAAAAGAATTACCCTCACATATTGAACAATAATGTGACTAATGGTGTTAAAGCTTCATCATTCCCTATTCTAAACCAGTCCATACAATAACTGGCCACAGAGTGTTTCTGCAGCACAAATAGAAGATAACAAGACTAGAGGGGTTGTAGTGCAGCAAAACCTCAATATGCCACAAAAAGAGATTTGTCGTGCTCTGTGCTCTCAGTGTGGGAAGTGACAAGGAGTCCTGAATTTTCTCAAGGAGCTAACATGCATAAGGAAGTTAACCACACTTCCCCTCGCAGGCTGCTCACAAGCTACCATTTTGCTGCTGTGGCACAACAGAGGTAATGCTAATTCAGGGTGAGACCTGAGGATATGACAGCCAGGTAGACAGTTGTCTGAAATGGAGCTGCACCAGTGTGATAGGGGTAAGGAGAAAAGCAAACATAAATCCATGTTGATGGGTTTGGAGGCAAGAAAAGTGTGTGGCTTAGCAAAGAGACAGAGAACTGGTTTCTGTAGTGGTTTGGGTTTGAGTCTGTGGTGCTGTCTTGAGACTCCCCGGGTTTTGTTTCACCTTTCTGAGACAATGAATAAAGAAAAAGCTGCTGCCTATTGTAAAAGCCATCTGCACACCTTCTGGTGCTATTACACTACTGCAATTACCACCTCTTTTCAAGAAACTTCTAGGCTGTTCTGTTTAGGAACCCTGCTCTATTCTTTGTATTTTTACAGAAAAGAATAAGAAAACTATCACTTTCCTCCTATATTTTTCCTCCCCTTAGATAAAAAACTTTAAATGTATAATTAAATTAGAGCTTAAAAATTAAAAAAGGATATATAGAGATATATTTTAGATATATACTTATATACAGATCTTAGTAGATATAATTATATATACAAATATATATATATTAAAAAAATGTGTGTATACATTACACAAAGCTAGAGTGCTTGTGCTTGACTAACCACAATAGATTGCAAAGTGTGGACAGTGGCACAACACATGAGATGTTCTGTTTCCCTTCTGTTATTTGATGTCTGAAATAATACCAAAATAAAAATATTCGCATTTAATTGCATTTTTAAAACCACGAATGACAAAGGAAAATTCTACAGAGGTTTTTGAAGATGTCCTTGGTTTTATCATTACATTTGCAATGGAGATTACTGAAAGTTCTTTCCGAGCATAAGGACGTATGTGAAAATGTTTATTTGTATGTATAAATAACAGACAACAAAGGCTACTACTATGGGCAGATTAGAGGAAGAAGCTGAATTCCTGAGGGTGAAGAAGTAAAACATGGCGGGTAAGACTGCAAGGAGCCATAAAAATGAAAATCAATATTTTATGGTTGGTGAAAGAGAGAGAAATTTCCAGAGTGTGGCAGAGCACAGGTAGATGATTAAAACCGCAAGTTAGTAAAAGTGTGTTTGCATTAGCAAGCTGAAAGGATATTAGTGGAAACAACATTTGCTTTGCTTAGAGAGAAAAGAGTGTTGACATAATTCCAGTTGAAAATGAGGATGGCTCTGAGCTCCGAAAGACATTTCTTACCTGTGTGGATAGATAAGAAGGTCTTACCTCAGATATTATTCAGGGACTACATGCAAGAGTTAGCCATAACAAGAATTTGGGGATCTAGACAAAAGGCTATATTGAAGATGGTGCCACATTATAGACCTGAATAGCAGTCGGTATGATCATTTGTTCTACAGTAATTAAAATGGGTATAAAGAAGGGCTTCTCTTCTGAAAGGCTGCAAAAACAGTAAAAAGAAATCAATTAGAATTGCCATGGCAACAACCAACAATCTTATGTGTAAAAATGGAAAAAATAAAACAGGGAAACAAAACAGAAAATCAAATGAGAATTCAAACAGTGATAGAGTACACACTTTACAGTGTGTACACGCTTTAGAGTGTGATTCTCTGTCACCTATTTCAAATATGATTTCAGATTAAACAAACTATTTTCATGTTGTTAGTAGTTTAAAGATTCTCAAGAAACTGAGGCCTGGCAAAGTAGGAGTATAAAATAAAACCATAAAATCTTATGTCTTTTGGGATGTGAGAGGAGGAGAGAAAAAAATGGATTTTTACAAACCTATGTAGAAATAATTTTTACACCCTCATTTTCTCGACATATCATACAACAACCTGTAGAAGGTAAACTTACTTAAGAGTTTTAGTCTTCATTATTTCTCTGTGCCAAATTCCCACCAACTTCAGGAATTTTTCAACAGATAATGATGTAACAGTGTACTTTCTTGAGCCTTTCTGAAGTTGGTAAATCAAACTGCTGTGGACAATAGACTACTGTCCTCATTTTCATTACAGTCCCTAGCAATGGGTCCACACTTTCTTCTGGAGCAGTATCTTCTGGGGCTCAGTGGACCTATAGTAACTTAAGCTATCTCACACTGTGAATTAATAATAACAGAACATAAGCCAACAGCAAAATTCAAGTTCTTAACTCTCTTACTACGACAGAAGAAGAAATAGTAACATTGCACGAGAGAGGAAGGGGATAAAGAACTAGAAGAGATACAAGGCAGAACATGAATGAGAAATAAATACGAGGGCATTCGTTACATCTGATTTTTCTAAAGTTAGTGTGTGTCAGAAAGCATTTGCTAATATTCATATCCTTTATTCACATAACAAGAAATTTTTAGACATCTGCAGGAGAGTTTTCTGTTTAGATCAAAAACTAGTGACAAAATTTGGTAAGGCTTAGTGAAAAATATTAATAAAATACACAAAAATCCTATTTTGTTGAGCAGTGGTGTTAGCAGACTTTCTACAGATGACTTCTCTGGGGAGGAATAAATGGGTTTTTTTTACCTCTAGCTCCATGTTTTTATATAATTTTCCATAATGTGCCTGTCTATAATCAAGCTCCATCTTCCTTTCTAGCACCTGCATGTAATCCCTTGTTTCTTGACTTGGATCCGTTCTGAAATTATTCTGAATATCAGCCTTGCTTCTGTGAAACGGCTTAAAAAAATGGAAAAAAGGCAATACTGCCTTATCCCTCTCAAAATGAAGGTTTTAACTCAGTTAATCAATTGAATGCATTTATTGCACAGTAACACAACTTTGTTACAGAGGAGTTCCAACATGGTTGTGTTTAATCACCTGACAAACAGTGAACAAAATTGTTTTGCCTTTGGGGAGCTGCCATATCTATCTCCCAAAGCTTTACACTTACAGCACATGTTATCTGTGTCCTAGAAAAGAGATGGAACCCCATGTGCATAACAAATTGTAACAGAGAAGTACTAAGCATTAATTTTACATTGTCATAAGACTTCTGACCTTGGACCATAAAGAGTTTCTCTTGGGCTGAGCACTTGGTAAGTTGTCGTCCAGCACGATGATGAACTAATGCACATAAAGCTACTCAGCAAACAAACATCAGCCTTGGTGAATGGGAGTTCTGTGTCTCTGAGGCACAGAAACAGGAGGTCTCTTCCAAACTTTGCTTTCAACAGCAGCATAGTTGGACCATTTGCACACTAACCTGGCAACAGTTGTGATACCTCTCTGGTAAAAGTGCTGGCACGTTTACCTCAGTGTTAAAATCAGCACTTCTTCAACTGCCACTGAAACACATGGACAGGAATATCAAAACCAGAACTACTGGAGAAAGTACAGGATTGGTTACAATGGGTTGGGAAGGCTGCTTTGAAGCCATTTCAGAAGGTCGACATCTTGAAAGGGTATGCTATCCCACGATTGATCTACTTGGCTGACCAGGCTGACGTGAAAGCCACATACCTGGAAACCCTTGACTTGGCAATTTGAGCTAACATCAAGGAGTGGCTACGTCTCCCAGTAAGTATGTGTGATGCCATCCTATATTCCAGCACTCAGGATGGAGGCCTAGGTGTCACCAGGCTGTCGGAACTGATTCCCAGTGTGCAGAGACCTGCACACAGGTCTTCAGATATCCCCAGAAGGCTACACAGAATTGCGCAGTCTTCAGATGAGATAATATGTGCTGTGGCTGACCAAGAGGGTCTTGAGAAAGAATTTGAAAAACTCTGGATTGCTGCAGGAGGGGATGAGGGAAAGCTTCCATCTATCTAGGACCCGAGAACAGTAATGGTGATATCTGAGGAGCCCGGCAGTGAGGAACCAGTCTCAGAATGGGAGATACCCCCTCCAAAAGTCATCTTTCTGAGGTCCTGTAACTGGAGGAAGCAGGAATTTGAGAACTGGACCAAGCTGGTTTCCCAGGGCTGTGGTATTTCTAACTTCAAGAAGGATAAGATGAGTAACAACTAGATAGAGTTTTACAGGGGCATTCCCCACAGAAAGCTCATCACCGCATTACAGTTGAGAGCTAACATCTACCTGACAAGAGAATTTCTAGCAAGGGGTAGACAGGAAAGTCAAATTAAATCATGTCGACACTGCCAAGCAGAGAATGAGTCCTGCGCACATATCACTGGATACTGCCCAGTGGTACAGGATGCCAGGATTAAAAGGCATAATCATCTATGTGAAATGTTGGCTGAGGAGGCGAAAAAGAAGGACTGGGTAGTATTCCAAGAGCCACTGCTGAGCGACGAACGGAATGAACTATATAAACCAGACCTGTTATTTGTTAAAGGAGACGAAGCCCTGGTTGTTGACATCACGGTCAGGTATGAAAGTAAATTAGATCTTTGGTGGATGCGGTGGCGGAAAAAGTTAAGAAGTACCAACGCCTAGAAGATCAAGTGCAGGAACTGACTAATGCTCATATCATTAAATTTATGGGATTTCCGCTAGGCACATGTGGAAAATGGTACCAAAGCAACTACGAATTGTTGAAAGAACTTGGACTCTCCAGTTCCCAGCAGGAAAAATTAGCTCACTGTTTATCAAATCGAGCATTATTTTCTTCAGTGGACATTATACATATGTTTGTTAGCCAAGTAAGAACTATTGTAAGATCTTAACGTTTTGAAGTATTGTAAATGTGTTACTTAATGATTTATAAATAAATTGACCTTTCTCTTCTATCTATCTTAAGGCGGGAGCCGGACCCCCCTGGAAAAGCCATGAGTGACAAAAGCTTAGATAAGGAGGGCGATAGTACGTAGGGACAAACTGGGGCTCGGTGTCATGACGTGTCACCCTTCCTGCTAAAGACAGTTATCACCGGTCTTTACCAAGGTGGACAGGCCACCTATACTTAACCCAGAAAAGGAACATGTATTATCTTATGTATGTTCGATAAATAGCCAAAACAGGCAGTGGCGGTGGCCTGGCTCATGCAAGAGCTGTGCGTAGCTAGTCATCCTGTAGTGCTACCCTGGCAGGACTGGGTCCCTATGACCCTGTCACCAGGAGGGTGACACAGCCAGAAACAGCCCCAGAGATCCTGCCTGCTCACCCAGCATCTGCCTCACTCTTCCACTGTTGCCCTTCTCCTCCTCTCTCCCTCTCCCACAGCGTGAGCAGCCAGGGCCTTTTCATCCTGTCCTTGGGATGAAAAGATTCAGTTGTGCTGGTGGTAGTGCCAGTCTTGTGCCAGCTCTGTCAGGTGGCATTACCTCTGCTCACCGGTTCGGGTCACCAGCAGCATTTTCAGTGAAAATGAAGGAAGAGTCCCTTCCTCCCTCCAGTGGGTTTGTACTCAGCTTAGAGTCCCCACAGGATTACCAATCGTCTGCTGTAACCTGCTCTCTTAAACAGATTTATTTCTGTTTAGTGAGTTATTACCTTTAACCTGTTTACCTGGACTCACTCACAGTTGCTCTAAATCTGCAAAGGCTAGATTAGTTCCCTAAATCTAGCCTCCCATTATTTGATTTCTCTTTATCCCTTCTTTTTCCCTAACCTCTCCTCGCCTCGGACTGGCAACACCATTTTCTTTCTCCCTCTGAAAATGCTGCAACTTTCAGTAACTGCAAACTTCAGATATCCCCAGCTAGAGGTGTGCTGCTCTGTCATTTCTCAGATACTGGCTGAAGGTGCTCCTGTAGTAAGATCTCCCGCTGCTAGTGAAGCTCTCAGGCGCCTGCCCTCAATCTATAGGACAATTTGCAATTTTGATCTTTATATATAGATTCAGTCTGAGAACTTTGTTTCTGGATGGAACTGGGCATTATCCTAGTGGAAAACACACTCACAGACTCACAGCTCCAGATTATTTTTTATGGTCTGTCAGGCACTATTGTTTTTCCAGCTAATATTTACACCACCATGTTTAGAATTAGGATACCCTCTTTTTTCTGCCTTTGCAGTTCTTCGTCGTAGCAAGCAAGGTTCTAACTCTTGCAAGTTGTGATCAATATGTCACTACTAATTGCCTCTGTTAGCTGAATAGCCATCTACTGGATATTTTATGGGACTGAACAGTGTAGACTTTATCACTAATGCTGGATAAACTAATTTTCACCTCTGTAAGTGTGAATCAGACTCTGAAAAAAAGACTGAATTAATGAAAGGGAGTGCACAGGGAACAAAAGTCAGCAAGGCAGCTTGTTTTGACTTAGATGTTAACTTTTTAATAGTGAGTGATTTAAGCCAAACTATTCAAAATTTTGTGAAATCTGAGGGCATGGCAAGTGTCTCATATAGAATTTTAAAAATTAATTTCTTTTTTTTAAGAATCAGGTATGTGTGTGTATTTGATACCAATACCAGTATCCCTCTTCCCTACCCTCCCCCAGAAAAAGCAGAATAAAGGTTGCATAAGTGCATTTTCTATCCACTCAGTCAGCAGAAATCAGGTCAACCCTACTTACAGCTACATTAGCATTCAGATCAAGCTCAGTTAACTCTCATTCCCACCCAAACGCCTTATTACAGCAGTCAGTCTAGGCTCTTCACGGCACAACAGATTTTTCTCATCCCTTCCACATTTGGCCACTTGAAAGGTGTGCTTTCAGTTCCTCTGACTTGCCCTACAGCAGCCAGAAGCAGTCCTCATGAGGTCATGGACCAAGTTTTGCTCAGAAGTTGTGAGTCATCCATATCCTGATTCCACCCAAGTAGACTGTTAATCGCCTCAGTGGGGTTGAGCATGCATTAGGTATCGTCTCAAAAAAAACCCTGATGGACCAAGTGCAGTAAAGTTGCATTGGAAACAAGCACGACAAATTTTGCAGTTTCTGGAAAAATCCTTTGAAAGACATAATATGCTCTAGGTTACACAGATAAATATTTGAGCACCTGCAGCACAGAAAAATATGACTTGATCAAAAGTGAACAGATAGGCTATTTCAGGACAGAACATAGTTCAAATCAAATCAATAGCTCATTTTAAATGTACTAAGGTACTCCTTTTGGTAGATCTCCTGCTACCAGAAAGTCATGTTTTAAGAACTTGTGAATCTACAGAAAGACTGGGACATCCTAAGACAGAAAGTATACCCTAACGTCGACCTCTAGCTTTAAAGCTTAGGAATACCTTCTCAGTGTTTCTGGGAACAGCATTTCCACTGGGAAATGAGACTAGATGCCACTTCTGAGTAATTCCTCCACCCTTTAAAGAGCAGACAGACAGAAATGTCAGTAGGTGGAGCTGCCTTTCCCGCAGCCGACAGAGAAGTTTCTCTGCCAGAAGGAAGTTGCATTTGCCGGCACTCACTCAGCTCTTCCTGGTCCCTGGCAGATGGTCCTCGAACAAAACATGAACATGCAAGAATGCGGCTTTTATATCATGTTACCAAAGTGCACAAGGCAAGAGAGGACAGAACACAGAATTGACAGGGTTTGTCGGCACAAGCTGTTTGTTTCTTCTTCTTTTCTTTTTTCTTTTTTTTTTTTTTCCCCCCAGTCATGAGGAATGGTATCATTTTAAAGTAATACGCTTAGATCCAGAGCATCTTGTACACAACAGTACAGCACCCTATTATTCATGCTTGGACTGAAGGTGGTGCTAATGTAAATATGTCTATTTTCATCATCTTCAGTGCTGAGATACATGAAGTACATCTTTGCAGATGACAATCAGGCTGACAGTTTTTTCTTTCATTATTGTTCTGGTGAAATAAATATGCATATCATCTACTTATTACTAAAGAGTACTTCAGCTTAGTCTCTCAACTTGAAGTTGTACAGCATATATAAGAGGGCTGTGATCAATCTATTGTCTTTATTTTAAAAGGCAGATTCATGAATCTGATTAACTGAAACAATGCACATGGTGTGAAAAATTCTGAGAATCACTCATATAAGGTGAAGAATAACCATGGCAAGAATTTATGACACATGCCTGAACACCAGTTTATTTCATATGAAGAATTTCATGTCTGCTTTATTTCTGAGGCCTTGAATAAGTATCCCAGGGAAGCTTCTCTGACTGCCATCTTCAAATTTGACTCTGAGTGACTACGGTTCAGTTTTTTTCACATGGCAGGCGACACACCAAAACTTTAATATTAAAATGAGTAATTTTGGCTGATCCTGCCCTGGGAGTCATGGATATCACAGTAAAATGAGCTCCTTTGAGTGTTTACAAGGCACATAGAACATCCATCATCTTCTGATTTTATACATCTCCATATGGCCTTCTCCAGCATCCTAATTTCTAATCTTTTCTCCAATTAGCCTAAAAAACTCAGAGAGGCTGATTAACATATATATATCCATCTGATATGCCGTACAAAGTTAGCCAGTCAAAATCTTTTAAGATTTTGTATTGTTCCATGGAAAGGGCAAAACACAAAGAAGTGTTTAATTTGTGGCTGTGGTGAGCAAAAATATGCTCATATGCTCAACTGCACAGAATGCAACTCGATTTCACTGTGCTGGTTGCATGTGCAGTTCTTTTGNTTTTAATTTATATATTTTTATTATTTATATGCCCAGATGGGGAAACGGTGTAGAGCTCTTTATTCATTATTTTTTAATAGCCAAGACTCCTTTGTAGAACTGCTGCCTTGCCAAAAGTAAATTTTAAATATGTAAATGAAATGCTTCAGTTTCGTAATGATAAATATCTGAAACAAAGGCGATATTCCTTAATACCATGATTGATTTGCCTTCCTTTTGTGCGAGTTTTAGGTATGATAGGAATGTAAGATCAAAATTGGTATACCATCATCCTGGAAAACTTCGGAGAAATGTTATGTTGAGGTCACATATTTTTGAGCAGCAAGGATGGGCAGAAGGCAATAGTCCCATGAGGTTTCCATTTTAGTTGGCTGCGTTAACTGTATTAATATAGAAGCCTAATTTCTTAACTTATTGTTATCTGTTTATATCCCACTTTATAACAAATGCTCTACTACTACTACCACTACTACTTAAGGTAAAGGGAACAGAGTTCCCAGCTCTACTGAAAGCTTTTATTCTGAACCTATCCACTGGGGTTTCCTACCTTTTCTTTAACATTGTCATGAGTGGAGATCACAATATAAAATGGAAAAAAAAAAAAAAAAAAGAGAGAGAGATGGCAGATAGGAAAAATAATGTTTACTCTTCATGAAAAATCCTTTAGCTTGAAGTCCCTGAAAGCATTGTCTATTCCAACCCTAGTCATACTTTTCTGGTTTTTTTAACCCCCAATTCATTCATTAACTTGTGTCAGGAATTTACTTTGTTCTAATGTGTTTTTACCTTCATTTTGTAAATCTTAATGTCCCATGAAAAACATAGATAAAAATGTGCATTTCCTGCACTCAGTGTGAGCATGATCTGTGAAAGGTTTGAATGATTTCAGTTGGTATGTGCGATACAGTAATTTTCATTAAGGCCTAAGCAGATTTCAACTAACCCTTTCGTGTAGCTAAGGAATAATTGGCACTAATGGCAAAGCTATTAGTTAATTTCTCAAAACAGTTTTAGACTGTAGTTTGGTATATATACATCCTCCAAAATGCTAAGGAGATTCCTTAAGGTCCTATTATCTATGAATATGTTCTAAGATGGCTTCTTTATTTATTGCACAGTATCTTTGGTAACAACCATTACAAAAGTGTAAAATGTTTCAATATCCTCAGCACTGCTCTTCAAAGAGGTGAGAATAAAGCATGATAAACAGAAATGACAGAACAGATTTTACCTGAACAGCCAGATTCCAAGTAGAGTCAGATTTAACTATTCCTTGTTGTATAGACTATACTTCAGAAATTATACCTGTCTCAGTACATTAAATGCACAAGAGACTATCACTTTACCTTTACGCCCTTTGTAACAAAGCTCAGAAGTATTATAATGCCTTACCTGCGAACCTAATCCACATGAATTTCGTTGGGTTTTAGATATCAATCGTCTAGATATCTGCTGAGGATTTTTGCACTTTATAACACTCACTATCTTTTTTCAGACATGGCTGTGTCTAGTGTGGGTTACTGTAACAGGTAACTCCCATATTTAGTCTTGTTTGCAGATGGTTGCATGCAGTAGGAATAACAGGTCTAACCGTGTGTTGTGCTGTGAACAATTTTGATAAATATGATACTATACATTTAGAGTAGAATTGAAGATTACTATAAATACTTCGAGGATAATTCTAGAATCGGTTACAGATGTCCAACAATGAAAGGAGTTGTACTACACTTAATAACTGAGACTAAAATATAATCTGATTTAGTTTTTTACACAGGAGGCATGGATCTTGCTCTGTTACAAATAAACCAGCAATCCCAAGGGAAGGTGAAGGTGCTATCAGGCCAAACAAGAAGGTTAGTAAAGGTTAAAGGAGATATTCCTTTGATTAAACTGGTGAAGTTCCCAGTGACTGAAAAAGGGGAAACATAACTCCCATTTTTAAAAAGGGAAAAAAGGAAGACCCAGGGAACTACAGGACAGTCAGTCTCACCTCTGTGCCTGGCAAGATCATGGAGCAGATCCTCCTGGAAATTATGCTAAGGCACATGGAGGACAGGGAGGTGATTGGTGACAGCCAACATGGCTTCACTAAGGGCAAATTGTGCCTGACAAATTTGGTGGCCTTCTATGATGGGGTTACAGCATTGGTGGATAAGGGAAGAGCGACTGACAAAATCTACCTGGACTTGTGCAAAGCATTTGATACTGTCCCACACAACATCCTTGTCTCTAGAATGGAGAGACATGGATTTGATGGGTGGACTACTTGGTGGATAAGGAATTGGCTGGATGATCATGCTCAGAGAGTTGTGATCAACAGCTTGATGTCCGGGTGGAGACCAGTGATGAGTGGGGTCCCGCAGGGGTCCATATTGGGACCGNTTACAGCATTGGTGGATAAGGGAAGAGCGACTGACAAAATCTACCTGGACTTGTGCAAAGCATTTGATACTGTCCCACACAACATCCTTGTCTCTAGAATGGAGAGACATGGATTTGATGGGTGGACTACTTGGTGGATAAGGAATTGGCTGGATGATCATGCTCAGAGAGTTGTGATCAACAGCTTGATGTCCGGGTGGAGACCAGTGATGAGTGGGGTCCCGCAGGGGTCCATATTGGGACCGGTATTATTTAACACCTTTGTCAGGGACATGGACAGTGGGATTGAGTGTACCCTCAGCAAGATTGCAGATGACACCAAGCTAGGTGGTGTGGGTGACACTCTAGAGGAAGGGATGCCATCCAGAGGGACCTTGACGGGCTAGAAAGGTGGGCCTGTGTGAACCTCATGAAGTTCAACACAGCCAAGTGTAAGGCCCTAGGGTCGGGGCAATCCCCAATATCAGTACAGACTGGGGGATGAATGGATTGAGAGCAGCCCTGTGGAGAAGGACTTGGGGGTATTGGTGGATGAAAAACCGGACAGGAGCCGGCAATGTGTGCTCTCAGCCCAGAAAGCCAACCGTATCGTGGGCTGCATAAAAAGAAGCATGGCCAGCAGGTTGAGAGAGGTGATTATCCCCCTCTACTCGGCCTTCATGAGACCCCAGCTGGAGCAGACATAGACCTGTTGGAGCGGGTCCAGAGGAGGGACACAAAGATGAGCACGGGGCTGGAGCACCTCCCCTATGGGGACAGGCTGAGAGAGTTGGAATTATTCAGCCTGGAGAAGAGAAGGCTCCAGGGAGACCTTATAGCAGTATTCCAGTACTTAAAGGGGGCCTACAGGAAAGATGGGGAGGGACTCTTTATCAGGGAGTGTAGTGATAAGACGAGGGGTAATGGTTTTAAACTGAAACGGGGTAGATTTAGATTAGGTATTAGGAAGAAATTCTTTACTGTGGGGGTGATGAGAAACTGGAACAGGTTACCCAGAGAAGTTGTGGATGCCCCCTCCCTGGAAGTGTTCAAGGTCAGGCTGGACGAGGCTTTGAGCAACCTGATCTAGTGGAAGGTATCCCTGGCATGGCAGGGGGGTTGGAACTGATCTTTAAGGTCCCTTCCAACCCAAACCATTCTATGATTCTATAAGTGTGGAAGGAAAATCAATGAATTTTTGGATCAGTCCTAGCTAAACATTTGTCTAATTTTCATTAAAAAAAAAGCACTCAGTCATACAACTGAAAAGATTTGCAGGCTTAGTTCTGTACCTGTGATTTTATTTTATTGTATTTTAATTTTTACTTTAAACACAACAATCATTCCCTGGGTTTAGTTCAACTATTCTTGTTCTTTAAAATATGCATGTCTACGTTTTTGCAGGATTAATGACAGTTTTGTCATGAAGCTCTTCTGCTATGTGAGCTCACCAGGTGTGATGCCAGCTAGCTCACAGGTCTCTATAAGACTGCAGAGGTCAGGCTCCCTGTTGACAGCTAGCGCTTAATTCAACTAGTTTGCCCTTCTCTATTTTAATATTAAATCATGGCCTTTACTCTCAAATACTGAACTAACATTCATTTTAATACTGTGAAGGAAATGAAATCATGTCTCTGCTAATTATTTCATTATTAATTTCACATCTGTGGCCAAACAGTTTCCTAGCAAAATAAATTCAGTATTAACTGTAACACCAAAGTAATTGGAAAAGATCAGACTCAGGCTGCAGGCACTAGCCAAGAGTGCTGCGGCTTGAGGCCGGCTGTTTCACAGTCCCCACGAGAAACGACAGGAGATGCTTGAAGAATGGGTTTTGGCTGCCCCTTGGAAGCTTCTCAGCTCCTTCTGCACACTCAGGGCCAGCGCAGACAGACCATGAAGGCTGTAAATTATAGCTTCATCTGCCCCCTCCTTCCTGTTCTCCCAGGCCTCTGCTAGAGTCCCTTGTTATAAAAAATGGAAAGACCTGTGAGAAACCTCATTGTTGACCTAACTCTGATATGCTGAGTTTTGCTGGTTGTAGTAAGATCTCTTCTACCTCTCTCCACCCTTCTTCACTCCTTCAGTCATTTCATGTCACTATCTCCTCTATTGCTGCAGAAGGAGAAAAATAAACATGCTTAATTTAAAATTTATGGGAAACAAATATCTAAATAAATTTGTGTACTGGAAGGGTAATAAAATGACAGTATTCCCACTGCTATCTGATTTTGCTTTGTCTGCCTCTCCTCTCGTCTGTTGGTCATGATTTGGCTTTTTAGATCTTTGTGCCAAAGGGACACTTTCAAGTGCCATGAAAGAACTGCGGTTGAATATTACTGCAGTAACAGTAATAATCATAGTAGTAGGTTTTGTTCCAGTGACTCCAAATATTCTTATTCATTTCTTGGGAGCTAATGGCATTTAAACTAGTTAGGAGTGAACAGTGGGCTGCAAAGCAGCCTGTTGGCCCTCAAGCCAGGCTCAGCTGATGAACCATTCCCTTTACACGTTACAGCTGGTAATGGATGACATAAATCAAGTGCTAAGGTAACCACTTAAACCTTAGTAAGCCCTAGCAGAGCTTCCTCCAACATAAATTTATACAGTCTTTTAGTATGTAGAAAACTCATTGTAATTTTTTTCTGTTCTGAACTATTTTAACTATTTCAGTGCTGTCCTTAGGCCTACATAAATGCTCTCATTTGTCTCATCCCTCAGTCAATTTACATAATCCTCTTTGAAGAGAAATGGTTAAATGCTTCTTAGTTGTACCTTGGCTTGAATTTAAAGTTGTATTATTATTATTATTATTATTATGCACAAGGTTTGCACCTGGACAGGCTCCAGCTTTTTCCAGGGCATCCTAGCTCTTTACCTCCATTTGTTCATTCATTTATTTTAACACGAATGACAAACCTTGGTGTGTGCATTTTGGAATGTAACAGGTAATGCTCAGCAGTCTCCTTTTTTCCCCCCAAATGTCCACACATTTCCATTACTCTCTGCAGGGCTGAAGTCAATTGGATGGACACTTTTTCTACACACTTCTTTAAAACTGGTGCTTGTTTTCTGATTAAGTGATGTAAGCTAGTACAGTTCAGCTGAAAATTCAGACTGCAAACAAGGATGCAGGTTACATACATTAATTGAACTGAAAACTATCCCAAGTCCAGTTGCTCCATTATATCAGCAGCCTTTGAGCTTTGATGTCCTGATATTGCTCTGCTAGCTTAAAAGCTAAGCATTGCTTGCCCTGAGCCAGAGAATTTTCATGCAGACACTTACATGCGCTAAATCAGTGCAGAGTTGAATTTGCTGTAAATGGGCATTCTTAGAAGTTAAGTTGATCCTAAGATGCTCGCTACAGGTTTTTCTTGGTAATGAAATGAGGACCGTAATAACCAGCACTGGCTGTCATCCTGTGCATGGGGGAGAATAGGGTATATGAACAGGGCACTGTGAAATGCTGCTAAGAGATAGAAAGTGTGAGGAGCAAAAGAGATGTTTGAAAATGTACACTGGGAGCCTAAAGTGAGAAGAGGAGGTGAGTAAATGAGATACAGGAGCATGAAGAAGAAAAGACTGCAAAGTTATCAGAGGCAAGACCAAGTAAAATGTCACAAGAGACTAATAGTGTTTAGGAGGATGGAAAGGCAGCTCCTTTGTCTTGAAAAGGCTGGGGATTAAAACAGTTGTCCTTCAGCAACAATAAGAAATATCTTACACATATGTAAGGCTGTATTTTGACCTTTAAAAGTTACTTCATTTTAGGCTCAGGAAGAATATTTGCAAAGGTAAACTGAAGCTGCACAAGCATAGTCTCTTTAAAAATCTTAAAGATTTCAAACCCAGTCTTTTTCAGGGGTGCTGACTAGTTATTTTCATTTTGCTAGGTTGGCAATATTATTTTTTGAAATCAGCACCCATGAATGCCATTATAGGGACAAGTAGCATGTAAAAGATCTGAAAAAGCATTTTCTTATAATCTGTTCCTTTCATTTCACTTTTTCTCTGCAGTTTGTGACATGCTGTTACTCCTGTGAAACTGGAAATATTACTACTAAATTAATGTTCTCCGATAGCAGACACCTTCTGGCTGGTTAACCTCTTAAGAAAAACATGATGATACACCATCATGATGCTAAATATTTCTTTCTACATTAGCTTTCCAAAGGTAAAAATACATATAATTGTTCTAGAAGCATCAGGACTACTGAAGTTTAGTTTCCTACATAGTTTTGCTGGAATTCTCTTAAACACGCTGCTGCTAGTTATTTTCACCTCACAAGGCTGGCATATAATTTTTTGACTATAGCTCCTATACATGTTGCTATTAGGGGCAAACAGGGGGCTGGCAGGCTCTAGAAACACTGACCCACCAGGCAGCTGGTGCCTCATGGCTGCTGGCCTTGCCAAGTGGCAAGGGTCGGGACTGAGTTTCCCGCAGTTTCTCCCAGCAGGGGACACAGTAGCATCTGTACATCCATTTTTGGAGGCCAAGAGAGCCATTAGCAACCTACGTGTTTTGATTTGTTCCCTACTCTGTCATTTGATGATGCTGATCCCAGACACTGTGGCAGTATTTTTTTGTCCAGCCGTAAAATAGGTGTTACTTACATCTCATATATCTTCCTGGCAGCTTTTTGCATGAAACTGACACCTTGGCAAAACTGCAACTATGACAACTCAAAACGCTTCCTTACACCCTCCCTGCATTTTTGGCACTAGCTGCTGTTCAGCACTACCATTTACTTAATGCCTGTATAGTATTCATATTTGCCAGTTACACACATATAAGTATACATATGGGTATTTTAAAACACCAGAAAATGAGATGCATTATTTCCTTCTTAACCTGCACAGAGAAGTTACAATATGAGTTTTCAGGGGGGAAAAAAAGGCTTTTCAATGTTTTAGAAACAGCAGAGGCAGGACTGGCAGAAACCACCTGTGCCCTTAAGGGAGGTTTTCCATTATTAAAGCTTCACATGCTATGGAAGCTTGCTGCAGAAGGCTTGACAGTTTTATGCTTAGTTTGCTTTGGACTGATCTAAGAACTTCCATTTTCTCATATTTGAAAATCCACTCTCAGATCTCAGAATGACTTTGAGACAATATTAGAGTCCCCTGGGGAGGCTTCCTGAAAGTGCTGAGCTGGCTTCCCTGTTCTCCCTTTACTATTCCAACAACTACTGATTAGAAAAGGACTTGTGTGCCAGGCTGCAGTCACTGTCTGTAGAGATTTACTCACACAAACACACCTTACAGAAAAAGAATATTCAGGCTGCTTGCAGCATTATGCATCCAAAATTTCAGTGCAAGTTTTTTATTCTCAGGCACTGCCAGGCAGACTTACTGGGGCAATGGAGGGGGCTAAGAGAATGGTGCCTTCCCTAATATAGCAGTCTGCAATGGTAGCACCATACTACTACTATCCACAATGCAGCTGCTCAGCCCTGCAGTATCACACAGGTACTTTCCTCTTCTGCTTTTAATTATTTCTGATAGCTCTTAAATGCTACTCAGCCTCTGCCTTCCTACCACTGTAGTCACTCATGCTTTCGTTGCTGTTGTCAAAATGTTTCCTAAGAAGGCATAAACACATGCCAGTAAGGACAGAAAGCCAAGGAGCACTGGAGAAAGTCAATGCCTGGCACGCTACCTTCTGCAATGGCTAAATGCTGGCCCCAAGCCATTTGCTTCCTCGTGAAGCATAAAAACAAGCAAACACTGCAAAACCTCAGGCTCTCCTTTAATCATGTTCTCTTTTGGGGCAACAATCGCTGGGCTCTTCTCTCAGTAAAAGGACAAGAACTCCTACAGTGCTTACATGCACCTGTGAAGGCTAGTTTTTCCTCCCCTCTCATTTAGTTCTTCCCCTGTCTCTTATACTGCTTATGAGATCTCCAGGGTTCATGCCACATCTGTGTCTTGTCTGTACACACAGAGTCCTTGTCTAATAAAAAAGGTGCCACATCATGTAGTCACTTTTCAGATAGGGTTGTACTTTAATTATTAGTATAAACTGGAATTTTATTTGGTGTACACTGAAAAGATCATGCTTTGAAATTAACTATCGTGCTAAGTAAACTAATAACTTCATAGATTTCCTAGGAATGAAGCCTAGAGACTTAATCAAAAGGGCCAACACCAGAGAAATTACTTTTTATGTTTTGATTAAATCTATTTGAACTCAGACAAGGAAAATGCAATATATATTGAGGGAAGAATCCAATAGAATAACATTGATTTTGCATCATATATTAAAATAAAAAAACAGAAAATGCGGAAAAAATAAATTTTCAGCTGAAATTGGCTGAAGAGGAATAATCCTGAGATCTCCAAGGAATTCATCCCCCCGCTCCCCCAAAAAAAGAAGAGAGTGAGAAGGGAAACAATGCAAAGTAAGTATGAAGGAAGCATTATTGTGTGAGAACTTGTAAAAAGAAAACATTCTAGTTTTGAAAACGTGATACCTTATAAGAAAGTACATAATAGAATTAATGGATATTTTTACAGTAGTTACGTTCCAGAATCCTGTTATTAAGTATTTCCCTCAACTACTGAGGAAGTACATAAACTATATTTTTCTGAAAGCATCCTCCTGGCTCTGTGGGTTTGAAGACAGATAGAGAAGTACATATAACCATATGTGAGCATTCTGAAAGTCAAAGAGAGCCTAATTGTCTATCAATATACATGACAACAGAATTATCTCTAATGCTTATTCTTCTGACATTCGCCTCAAAAACCAGGTTGAAAGAATATTAAATTTGTGAAGGTATGCTTAGAATTACAGAAATGCCAGAATCAAACCTGAATTTTAAACTTAGAGCTGCCTCAGTAGCTCATCTATTATGCCAAAATCTTGACATACAAAAGCTGGGGTTAGGGATAGAGGGACACCCCTACACCCCATCATTGATAATCACCTTAATGTCTTTGCTGTTCACATCAACAGCAACATGCAATGTCAGCATCCTGCGACCAAGGGTAACACACAGCAAAATAGTACCATGTACCAAAAGAGGCAAAGGGTAACAAGCTACAATAGGTAAAAAACTTGTTATGTGTAACAAATTTTGGTATTTTATTTTCTTCTTTTACTATCCTTGAAGTTACACCTGCTACAAAACTGGCTGCTGAGATCCTCACCATCAAAAAGCATTAGATCTGCTGCTGATGACACAATTTATTTCTTCTTGTCTGCTTTAGACTTTTCTTTAGGACATATTCTCTCCCTCCTCCTACAGGCCTCTTCATTCTGATTTGCAGAAACTGGTATCTTCATGCTGCTTTTTCTCCCCTTCCAGGATTTTTCTCTCAAATACCCAGTGAGTAATGGTGAGCAGGGGGAATCAGTCAAGTGCCTCATGGCTCTGCTGGTCTATGTTGTCACTGTAGCAGGATGAAAGGCTTAAGTGGACAACACTGTGAACTGTGCACTGAGGCTGAGAGCTGCATGGTTTCAGCCTTCAGAGCAGACAGTGAACCCCTCCTGTGGCAACTAAATCTTCCTGTGACCTGCACAGGCACCCCCCAATATGCAAGCCAGGACCCTAGCGTCTGCTTTTGGTAGATATTGCGTACTCACTTTTGCAACATTTATGTTCCTCTGTGGATCTAACTGAAAATGTCTTTCCTTCCACTACAACTCCCTTTCTGTTGCGTGGACAAGAGCTACCCACAATTTCAGCCAAATTCTTTCCCTTCTGTCGACAGTGAGACTATGAATGTATATACTTGCAAAAGTTGAGGGCTTTTGGACTGCATGCTAAAATTGCTTCTTGTCTCTCTGCAGCCACTGAACACAACTTGCAGGTTGTGCTCTGTGAATGGGCATAGAGATAATAGTAGTGCCTGATCCTTGGTACGAGCTCAGAGAGGAACTTTGCTATGAAATTTCAGCTTCTAAGGAGTGCCTTACAAACTTGTTCAATAATTATCCAGTTACAGGTGAAGTTAAATATTCTTACCGAGGTGCAGAATATGAGGATCCAAGTTTCTTGATCTTCTGTTGGCTCAGTGTGTGATCCTGGAAAAATCTTTACACTTCCTCATGCTTCTGTTCTCCTGTCTTCAAAAACTGTGTTTGTTCTCCTCTGGATGATAACATTCTATTTGAATAGACACTGAAGTTGGCAGCGAGCAACTCGCACAACCTAGATCTTACTGCTCCCCCTATATCTTGCCAAAAATAAAAGATAAAAAACCATGCTACAGTTACTTGAAATAACCTCTAATTTGTGATACATCCACTTAATCACGGTCATTTTAAAATGCATTAATCTAAAACCTTACATGAAATTCTGTAGAAGGGATGTCTAAATTCAGAAATTATACCCTTGTATTTCTTAAAAGTAAGTAAAGTAAGTAAAAAAGTAAGACTGGATTCTTATCACATATATTGCATTTAATATCTTGTGGAATATGGTCCAAGTACTGAAGTGCAACAGGATTTCTGTGATTCACAAAGATTAAGAAAATACCTCAGGCATCATGAGAGTGCCAGTTACTTAATCCTCAAGAGCACCAATAAGCAATAAATATAAGGCCTGAAACAAGAACTGGTGATCAGAGAGAATGTTGGGATAGCTCACACAACTGGATTCCTGCAATGGGCAGATGCAGGGTCTGTAGGAAGGACAGGCTGGGAAGGTGAGGAGGGGACATCATCTTTTATGTGAGAGAGCAGTGGGGATGCATGGATCTCTGCCTTGGGATGGACGATGAGGTGGCTGCAACCTGATGGGTAATGATTAGTGGGCAGACCCTAACGTTAGGAAAAGTGTTCATGAAGGGTTAGGAAAGTTGACTCTGGTGAGGAATGTGGGGAGAAAAAGAAAGCTTTCTGCAGGTACATTGGCAGGAAAAGGAAGACTAGGGAAAATGTGGGCCCACGGCCAAATGGGTCAGGGATCTAGAAGTAAGGGACATGGGAAAGGCCAAGGTTGTCAATGCCTTTTTCACCTCAGTCCTTAGAGGTAAAGCAGTCCCAGGTCACTAAGACCAGTGGGAAAGACCAGGGCAAGGAATACTTACCCTTGGTGGAGGAGGATCAGGTTAGAGAATCATAGAATCGTTAAGGTTGGAAAAGACCTCTAAGATCATCAAGTCCAACCATCAACTAACACCACCATGACTCCTAAACTAGCGCCTGGAGTGCCACGTCCATACCTTTTTTAACACCTCCAGGGCTGACAACTCCACCACCTCTCT
>WAAD01034478.1:21797-39474 GCA_013389945.1 Fregata magnificens | reverse complement strand
AACCTTAATGATTCTATGATTCTATGATTCCTCTCCCCCCACGTCTTTCTTCTGCCTAGAGCTATCTGTGCTCATCTCTCAGCATAATTTTTTCCAGTTAGGCAATGCTAGCTTTTGTAGCCTCTAACCTCCTGTTCTCGGCACTTCAATCCCTTGTCCTGTTCTGCTTTGTTTCTTTCCCCTCAAGTGATTTGCCTTGCAGCTATTTTTAACATTATGAAGCCAACCCTTTAAGGCACTGTGTGTATTTATAGTGGTTTGATTTCTCCCATTCTTTCATGACATTAATACCACTTACTAATACCAGTTTCAGTTCTGCGCTCAATTTCTCTTCCTTTTCTGAGACCTAATAGACGAGTGCAAAATTTCTTCCTGAAAATTGTTGTCTACAAGTTTTCAGAAATACCAGGGCTGTTTTTATAGTGGCAGCAGGAGGCCTCCAGCACCTATTAGTCATAGTGACTCTCCTCCCTGTTCCCGGAGTTATGGAGATGTGCTCCTGTCACCCACATGGCAGTATGGGGTGAGATCCCAATTGAGGCTGGTGCCTCGTCTGGTGGCGTGGATGCAGGTGAAACCTGATGCAGAACACCAGCTCCCCCCTCACCTACGCCCTTTGCTGGTTAGTTCATGTTATAGTGCTAGTCCTGCTGGCAGCACCAACTAATTCAAATTTATTCTCCCAGATGATCAGTTCTAGCTCCTCCACCCACTGGGGATGGATGGAGAGCTGAGGCTCTTGGACACCGTGGCTGTAGGCATCATTCATACTGATGCGTGCCATGGACTGGGCATCGCTGTTGCGATTTGGTTTGAGATCGACGCCTCGGGTCGGTGTCTGAGCTCCCTTGGCAGCCAGCAGAGACCCAGGCGCTGGGCCCACGGGAGGAGCCGGCTGGCGAGCTGCAGGGCGTTTGCATTTGGTCGGTGTTGCCTGGGTCTCCTCCAGCTGGAGAGGGAGCTGGGACACTGCTGCCCCAAGCCCCGCTCCCCGAACTCCTTAGTTTCTTCCTGCACGGCCATTAACTTGTGCTGCTTTGAACAGTAAATGTTTCCACAAGGAATTAATAATACAATCATATGGGGTGCCTGGCACTGACCTGGTTTTAGCCATGGTGAGACTGAGTGTGGGTCTGGACGCAGCTGGGGCATCCTGCAGCTCCCCAAACTGCTGCTCGCCGCGCCCCATCTCCCAAAGTCAGCCTATCCCTGCTGCTCCCGGCTTCCTCCTGCCGGTGTTTCTTCTGCATCGCTGGTAATTGCTTTTATGATATGTACACTGGTGCTCGCTTCTGTCTGAGGCCATCTGAGCTTTGTTGTACGGCCGCTACAATATGCAGGAATGGAGCCATGGCATTAAGCGTGAAAGCTTTCTTGGCTGAGCAGGGCGGAGAAGCAGCCGCTCAGCCTCAGGATCTTGTTTCCTCGGCTTTGATGGAAAACAATCATAGAATCATAGAATCGTTTAGGTTGAAAAAGACCTTTAAGATCATCAAGTCCGACTGTTAACCTAGCACTGCCAAGTCCACCACTAAATGGTGGTTTCTGGAAGCTATGACAAACCCAGTCTTGCAGGCTTCAAGTGCAAATACAATGTGCTTGCTTGAAAGACATGATGGGCCAGGGAGGTCAGAGAGCACACAGCCGAGGCTTGAGAAAATAGGGAGCGAGCAGAAACATTAAGGCATTACTTAAGCGTATAACTGGTATGTAACTGCATAACTGAGATATAACTGCTGTTCTGATCAAATGTGACTAATAGAGGAGAGCTGACGCAGCAAATCAATAGCAACTATTTACAGTAGCTTTTTGCCTCATCTCAAATGTCACCCTCTCTGTTTTTTTCTCCTCTTTTTTTCTAAGTTTTCTAAGAATCCATGGAAATATAATTTAATATAATTTAATACTTTTTTCTCCCCATTTCTCTCAGTGAAAGCTGCGGCGGGCTGGATCTGTGAGCATCTCCCTGGGTTGCAGCGGGTTTCTGCAGCCCGGGAGGTGGATTTGAGCAGCAGTGAAGGCAGCAAGTGTGCAGGAGCATGGAGCTGCTCGTCTTTGCCAGGCAGAGCAAGCAGGCCTGGGTTGCAGCCTGGTTTTCTTCAGCCTTGGCTCCTGCACCGCTCTAGATTAATGCACTTTTTGTTCCCCCCCAAAGGAAAAGGTTGGTATGAAGTCCAGACACCTTGGGGAGTGAAAAAATGGTGTCTGCTCTGACTCATCCCCTGGACACAGTGGCCTATCTTCACCGACGAGAGAGGAAAAGCTACCTCACTGATTTCAGAGAGTCGATGAGATGCCGTGAGTGCATGGGAGAAGAGCCGCAGCTCCCATCGACCCGCCGGCAGGAGATGAGCGGCACAGAGTGAGGTCCCCGGCTATAGGGGAAGCCCCTCTCCAGTAAGAGGGCACGTGCTGGTGGTTTAACTCCAGCTGCAGCCTTTCCTTTAATACCAGAAATACCGAGGAAAGGGAGGAGGAGTTTTCTGAAACCTTACAGAATTTCAAGCAAAATGGTGCATCATTTTTGGGAAGCATCAAAACCATTACGTAAATGCTAATATATATGAGTGAGTACAGGTTCTTGTGGAGACCGGTGGGTCCATCATGCAGAGCAGTGTATACAGAGCTATGTGAATAATACAATTTTTTAATTAGTTTTGAAAAAACTGGAGAAGAAAAGTTTTGTTCTGACTCAAAGCAACTAAAAAATATCAGGTGAAAAAACCCAAGTAAGTAAAATGTTTTAGGTCAAACTAAATAACCTTGTTCGACCTGAAAGGTGATGCTTTCTTTCAAGTCCGAGACCTTTCAGTTGAAGGACATCTTAAATGCACTTCAATGAAAACCAGAAAGACTGATCAAAAATGCCAGGAAGAAGTTCTCTTTTCTTTGACCCTTTCCTTTTATTTCCCCACTTGGTTTTTTGGCATGAACAGTCTGGAATCCACAAAATGTTTTGTTGGCATCAAATCTGTACTTTGCGTTGGAAAAAGCTTCTTCTGGGTTTGGTGGGGATTTTTTTGTTTTGTTTTTTTTTTCTTCCTGGCCTCTTCCTCACTATGTCTTCTTGAGTGCGCTCACCAGGCAGGTGCAGGACAACCTGGGGATCAGGCCCAGTCAGCATGGCTTCATGAAAGGCAGGTCCTGCCTGACCAACCTGATCTCCTTCTATGACCGGGTGACCCGCCTAGTAGATGAGGGCAAGGCTACGGATGTTGTCTACCTGGACTTTAGTAAGGCCTTTGACACTGTCTCCCACGGCATTCTGCTGGAGAAGTTGGCAGCTGACGGCTTGGATGAGCATACACTTTGCTGGTTAAAAAACTGGCTGGATGGCCAAGCCCAGAGAGTGGTGGTGAATGGAGTGAAATCCAGTTGGCGGCCGGTCACGAGTGGTGTTCCCCAGGGCTCGGTTCTGGGGCCGGTTTTGTTCAATGTCTTCATCAATGATCTGGATGAGGGGATTGAGTGCACCCTCAGCAAGTTTGCAGATGATACCAAGCTGGGCGGGAGTGTCGATCTGCTCGAGGGAAGGAAGGCCCTGCAGAGGGATCTGGATAGGCTGGATCGATGGGCCGAGGCCAACTGTATGAGGTTCAACAAGGCCAAGTGCCGGGTCCTGCACTTTGGTCACAACAACCCCATGCAACGCTACAGGCTTGGGGAAGAGTGGCTGGAAAGCTGCCTGGCAGAAAAGGACCTGGGGGTGCTGGTCGACAGCCGGCTGAACATGAGCCGGCAGTGTGCCCAGGTGGCCAAGAAGGCCAACAGCATCCTGGCTTGTATCAGGAATAGTGTGACCAGCAGGAGTAGGGAAGTGATCGTGCCCCTGTACTCGGCACTGGTGAGGCCGCACCTCGAGTACTGTGTTCAGTTTTGGGCCCCTCAGTACAAGAAGGACACTGAGGTGCTGGAGCGTGTCCAGAGAAGGGCAACGAAGCTGGTGAAGGGACTAGAACACAAGTCTTATGAGGAGTGGCTGAGAGAACTGGGGCTGTTTAGCTTGGAGAAGAGGAGGCTGAGGGGAGACCTTATCGCTCTCTACAACTACCTGAAAGGAGGTTGTAGCGAAGCGGGTGTTGGACTCTTCTCCCAAGAAACTAGTGATAGGACGAGAGGGAATGGCCTCAAGTTGCGTCAGGGGAGGTTTAGACTGGACATCAGGAAGAATTTCTTTACCGAAAGAGTGGTTAGGCATTGGAACAGGCTGCCCCGAGAGGTGGTGGAGTCATCAACCCTGGAGGCGTTCAAAAAAGGTGTAGACGTGGCACTCCAGGGCCTAGTTTAGGAGTCATGGTGGTGTTAGTTGATGGTTGGACTTGATGATCTTAGAGGTCTTTTCCAACCTTAATGATTCTATGATTCTATGTGTGCAGGGTAAGTTACAGCCCATTTCCCAAACTGCTTCCAGTCTTCCTCCTCCACTGGTACAGGAGAGGAGAGATCCCCTCGCTGGGGATGCACGGGGTGAAGGAGAGGCCATAACCCCGGTGCACGGCGGGCAGAAAGCCCAGTATCCCCACGAAGAAACAGGGAGCCATAGCTAAAAGACCTCTGGACTGGGCTCCCACGCTCGATTCCTGCCCGCTTGGGTCAGAATGGAAACACACACCCTGCTCCAAAAAATCTTTTACTTAATTAAAAAGGAGCCTCAGAGATGGGTGGGGGAGAAAAGAAATAATTGGGATGACCCAGCCATGCACTCAGAACCCGAAAGGGGGGTCCGCTTCTGTCCCATGTCTGTGGCAGGGGGGCTGCTGCGGGTGAAGCAGCAGAGCCAGGAGGAGAAGGAGGAGGAGGAAGGGCATGATGCTAAGGCGTGAATAGCAGAGGGTGCCCAGGCAGGCAGCCCCACAGGCACACTGGTGAGAGCAGGTCTGGTTTTCCCTGGCCGGAGCAGCTGGGCTAACCGGAGATCCCCCCTGCCCACGGATGCTTCCTGTGGCACTGAGCCACCAATTTAGCAATTCCCTCAGAAGCAGACAAATAAAATCCCATCTCTCCATCTAGAGCCAGGGCTGGTGCGAGGTCGGGTGCCTGAGCAGGTCCACGGCCTCGGAGGTGGCCTTGGCATGAGCCGCGATAACAGCATTGGGTCCCTGCACCAAGGTGCGGCTGGTCTGCGTACGCACACCTGTACGCCCCCACGCATTAAAGCCAGCCTTTATTTGCACTGGTCAACAGCGTTTGCAGTTTCTGTTTGTTTTCAGCTCAGGTCAAATGGTGTCCGCAGTCTGGCCAGGTGGGCTGGTAGCACTGTGGATGTAAAGAGCTCACCGCACCCCGATCTGGAAGGGCTGCTTCAGTTCTGGCTCCAGCAGCTGCAGCACCTGCAGCCTTTCCATGCATTGCCTGCGGCTGGCCTGTAAGGCTTTTTGTCTATGTTATATTTTAATTGCCAGAAGATTCAGCAGGGAGAGTGGAGAGTAATAAAAAGCTAACTTAAAAGCTTATGCTAGCTGACAATAAAGATAATGTCACTTCCTAAAAGTTTTTTTTTCAAGGCCCCATTTTTGACAACAATACTAATGCTTAAGAAATTCAGACTAGGGGAATATAATGAAGCTACACAACAAAAACATCCAGTACAGTACCTTGAGTGATATTCCTGTCACCAGAGTATTCACATTATGCAAAATCTAAATTTTCACTAAAAATGAGTTAAAAAAAAAAATCTCGCACTCATAGTTAAGGTAATAACTTAAAATGAATGTAACTAAGGGTTACTTCTGCCTGAGCCTCTACAAACCCTGCAGCAGCAAGGTTAATGTCCCGGTTCCCCACAGCTCTTCCTGCTGTTCAGGTGGTGTGTTGCTCCTCCTTCTGCAATGGCCACAACCAGGAGAGCTGCATATGCAGAGCCTGGCCACCCCAAGGGGTCCCAGGTGATGAAGAGAGGTGAGAGGGGACAACCGGCCGCTGAGACAGCAGGTGCCTGGTTGGGTTTTTCCTTTTTTCTTTTTTTTTTTTCCCCATCAGCAAGGTGGCTGGCTGGATGGCGATTTTAAGCTTCTTCCTCATCTTCCTGACACAAGGGTCTCCAGACGAGCAGCTCTGGCTCTCCGGCCCCGACCGCTCGTTGCAGGGACATGGCCACCATGGCTTGTCCCAACAGCAAAAGGGTGTCCTGTAATGGAGGTCCATCGGTGGCACTCGGTGTGATTTTTGACAGAATCCACCCACGGCGTGCAGAGCTGTGTCCGTACGCCGTGAGGTGGGTGACACCTCCACGAAGGGTGGGATGGGCGTTTTTGAGCACATCCAGGCAAAAGGCGGTGCATGGCCAAAGCAGCACAGGATGAGAAAGCTGTGCACGAGCTTGGGTGCCAGCATGGCCAGGGAGGCACCTACACCTGAGGCTGGGTTGTCTGTGGGGAGCAAATGCTGTGGCTTGGGCTGCTGGGATGGGCAGGAGGCTCTCAGTGGCCTGCCCTGCTCCAAAAATTGGTGGTCAGTGACAGGTGGGGTCTGCCAAGGCAGATTTTGCATGTGCTTGATTTTCAGGAGTGTGCTTGGGAAGGTTCGTGGGCTTGTTGGATTAATTGCAAGTCTGCTTGGATGAGTACAACAACATTATAGTGTCTTGTATAAAATGGATTGCTCTGTTAATTCCAAGTGATTTTTTTGAGGTTTTAAAATATTTCTACAAAGCCTTTTGTTGCAGCTGCAGCTATCTATTTCCTTCTTTTGATAACTGAAACTGCTGGGACTTTGCATAGAAAGTGTGTGCAGTACGCGGCCGCAGAGAGGAACAAAACTCAGCAGAACTGGTATGATAAAGCAGCAGCTTCCCCAAAACCAGGCTGAGGAAAATCACTGTCCACTGCATAGATGGATAACGTCCCCCTGCCCAGCACAGGGCTCGTCACTGTTTCTCCGTAATTCACAAAGTGCCGCATCCCAAGGACCATCTTTTCTTCATCAAACGCTCAAAATGTTATGTTGATATTTTCACGTAAAACCAGGCATTCCTGGTTTGCATGTCTTGGAAATAAGATGTCCACATTTTTGCGGAGACATGGACAGGTTTCATCTTGATCTGGCTACCTGTTCAACACAAGCCCTGTTTAGCTGAAGTACCCCTTGGTTCCTTTGCCAAATTACTCTCCTTTCTCTTCTCCATTCTTTTTCCCCAGGACATGGAGGGGTTTGACCTAAAACCTCCCTGCCACCCCTCCGGACCAGGAGCTGAGGGTGACCTGACCTGGGGGCCCCCATGCATCGCTGCCGGTGGACACAGCCGTGCCTCTGGCCAGGCAGGGGCCGGGGTTGGGGGCGGGGGTGGCCATGCCGCTTGAGTGCTACGGTTTCCACTCCCACCGGCATTCAATCATTAGCTGCCCCGGGGCTGCACTCGTCGACGGTTTGCCGGGAGGCCTCGCTCCCACCGTCGTCCCACTGGGGCGGTGATGGTGGCGTGTCAGCGGTTTCCTGCGCCGTCTCGGCCGTTTGGGTTGGCAAGTTCCAGATTGCTACAGTGAGCTCCAGGTGTTTGCGTGTGGACGTAACCCATCGCTGCACCTCTCCCCCAAAATGTCCCCTTCTCGCACGCTTCGTTGGACTTCCCGGCAAGGGCCGCGGCGGCCGCTTCTTGTTGGCAGCACTCGGCCTCACTGGTGCCTCTGGCTCATTTCAACTTCCTCATGTCCCTAGCCTGAAACAGATGCGAGTGCTTAATTGCTTGCGGCTCGGCACTGGCCGTGTGAGGCACCTGGGGGTCCTGCGGGCGGGAGTGGGGCCACGGTGCCATGGAGCCACTCTAGGTAGTGCTGCAAAGCGAATTAGTTTTACAGAGAGCCTGAAACCCTTTTGGAGGCGTAGATGTGCAAATACCTGCCTATCTAAAGCGAATATTTAATTTTCCATTAATAAATTTAGGAAGCCTGTAACGAGAGCTGGCCTGAACTCAACGGATTGCACTTTCCAGAAGGCAAAGGCAGTACGTTGTTAAGTGGGTTATGTTCAAACCTTCAATACTCCGGATTGCTCAGGTGAGGGGAAGGGTGTCACTTTTTGTGAGAAACTCCTTTGAAATGACCTTATTTTGTGTCTAAAATATACAAACTTTGAGCCGTACATGGTTTTGTGACTGCACGATTGGCCATCCCAGCTGATGCAAAGATGGGTGACATACAGCGAATTTGGGCAAGGGGCAGAGGGGAAGCCCGGCCCCGGGAGGGCACGTCTGCTGGAGGGACAGCTTTGAGCGCTCCTGTCTGCTATTCAAAACTGACTGGCTTTTGAGATGAAAATGTTCAGTTCCTCGGTTTTGGAGGTTTTGGAGGATGGGTGAAGACCAAAAGAAGCCTCTGGGTTTGTGTTATCGGCACACACGTTGCTGAAGGAGAGGAAGGGCGGTGGTGGCGGTGGTGTACAGGAACCGCTGGCAGCCACCGTCATAACATGAGGCTGTGCTGACTGCAGGTGGTGGTGGGGCTGAGCCTGTGCCGGTGAAGTATTTCAGTCTGTTTCGGACACAGGTGGGGGTGAGAGGCAGGGGAGCTGATGTCTCACTTGCCATTTGGACCGGGGCAGGCTTCATGCCATGGCTTGCTCACAGAACAGGGATGCCTGAGAGAGCACAGTCTTGCATGTGCCACCCCTGCGCTGCGGCTGGTCCTGCACCAGTCCTCCGTTGTGCGGCGGGGACACCCAGCTTCTCGGGGTGATAGTACCCCGTGGGCATGGGGGGGGCCACCAGGCACTGGCGTCCCCTCATCAGGCAAAGCCTCTACCCAGAGACGGGGGGTGGAGGCACTCCATTCCCTTAGGGCCTTTCCTTATTTGTTTCGATCATGACAACATGATTTACTTTATCTATAAATAGCCCTCTGGCACAGGGAATAACGCACTGGATGACATTTTCCAGATGGCCTCATGTTCACGGGTGAGGCGATCCCCTGGAATCATTAGAAAAGGGAAGAAAATGTGCTCTGCAAACCCGCACACCATTTCGCAAGTGACTTTATAATAATTTCACGTCCATCCCTGCCCTCAGGACAGAGCAGAAAGAGCCCATTCCACACATTTTGACAGTCGGTGCAATCCCCTGGCTGAGACCCGACACCCCTCGAAATCAACATAGTGCAAAAAAACTTTCAGGCAGACTGGAGTCAGTGGCCTTTCTCCTGCCTTTTTCCCCCCGACCCTTTTCTTCCTTTCTCTTCAGAAAAATGCTTTTCCTTAAAGGTGTGGGAGGATTTGAGGGATAAGAAACTGAAAACTTTGCTGCTGTTCCTTATTATGGGTTTTGGGGTTTTTTTAATTTCTTAAACTTGCTTCAGGACTAAGAGCTATTCAAGGCAGGCATTTAAAAGTTACCATTGCAGTCCAAAACGCCCTGTATTTTTTCAAGGCCTTTAGAAGGAGCATCCTGACCAGGCAGCGCCAGTGGACCATGCCATCATTAGCTGCCATTAAGTTGTTCAGATGAAGCGATCTGCCTCCAGCGGCTCGACAGGCGGGATCACCGGGGGTTGCCATGAAGCTGTGGGGCCTGGGGGCGAGAGCCAGAGAGCCGGGCGCCGTGGGAAGGGCTGAGCGGGAGCATGCCACGCAGGAACCACGCGCTTCACGGGGTGATGGACCAAGCTGTGTGCAATGAGATGTCCTGTCCCTGCTCCGTGTGCCCGGGATACCCACTGGGCAGGTAGGGGTGCTGCTGAGGTGTGCTGCAGGGGTCAGTGGGGTACGTCTGCAGCTGCTGGCCGGTCACTCAGAGAGAGCTCGGAGCAACTGGAGCAGCTTCGTGGGTAAGCTCCTGTGAGTGGATGTTACTCCACAGAGGACG
Organism: Fregata magnificens; assembly: GCA_013389945.1. Taxonomy (NCBI): domain Eukaryota; kingdom Metazoa; phylum Chordata; class Aves; order Suliformes; family Fregatidae; genus Fregata; species Fregata magnificens. The sequence continues at coordinate 29,684 of WAAD01034478.1, read as the reverse complement.
GAAAGCCCGCTGGAGCGGTGAGGAGACCTGGGATCCGGAGTGGAGGGGAGCGAGCAGCTCCTTTTGCCAAATGAGCCCAACGCATCATACAGGTGTGCAGCAGCTTTATGCTGACTGCAGGAAGTCAGGGCACTAAATGCAGCACAGAGGCCAAACCCTGGCCTGGCAGAATATCCAAATATTTTGTGCAAATCCAAACACTTTTTTTTTTTTTTTTTTTTTTTTACTGTAATAATCTATTGATTGGTTGACTTTTTGGGAAAAAACCCCAGAAGGTGAGATGATAGCTCGAAACAAGTACCCCCTTAGTAAGTCCCTCCAGTTGGCTGAGCTCCCACCTCTAGGCTTCCAGCCAGGGTGCAAACCTTGTCCTGACATCCAGCACGTGGAACCATCGGCATCTAAGAGAAATCCTTGGTGTCCAAAGTTAGGAAGCTACTAGCTGGGAACCAAAGATGTCCATGCACCTGAAGTAATTTAGGTATCCTCAAAGCCCCAGGAGGGCAGGAGGGGGTCTCGATTCTTATTTTTACTTATTACTGTAGCACTTAAGAGCACAAAAAGTCGGCTCTGGCCTCAGTGACTGTGATGGCTAATGGCACTGGCTCCTGTCCCTGACGGGCTAGCAGCCGCCTCAGGAAGAGCTGACATGCACATCGGGAAGCCCTTCAGAGCCATGGTGGTTCACAGCCTGGCATGTTAAGAGGCTCCCCCAGGTCAGCTCCTGTTTGCTTTAATACACTGCTCTTTTGGGAGCTGCTTCCCAGGGGTTCGCACCTCCCTGTATGGCAAACACAGGGGCTGGTAGCAGGTGATGTCTACATGAGGGCAGGCACTACTGGGGGGCATCACCCAGACCACACGCGCCGGCCATCGACAAACCCTTGCTTCCCTGCTGGTCTTTGCACCATTGCTTATCCCAGTGCTCTCATCACTACTGGTGCAGCAGCAGCACCGGGGTTTTTGGACGGTGCCCCTTCCCAGGGAGGCCAGCGGGGCCATCCCCAGCTGTGGGAACAGGGATGTTGTGGGGTCGCTGCCACCTGGGCAGGAGCGCTGGCCATGGGCAGCAAGCACTGCCTAGCCACAGTGTTGGCCCCGGAGTTGAACAGAGCAGAAGGGGTATAAAAGACAGGAGAGGCTTTGCCTGGTGTCTGTGGCATTTCTGGTTTGAGAAGAGGAGCCCTGAAAACCCTTAGGGCACAGGGAGGGCACAGGGAGGATGCAGTAGGAGAGAATGACCTGGCCAGGCTGCAGCTGCCTGCTATCCACACCGGGCGTATTGCCAGCTCATCGGCTTTGGAATGAGGCAAAGCTGCCTTTTTTAGGACCTGTGCCTTTACTCACGGAGTAAAAGGGCTGGGAAGAGGCCAGCACAAGGGCCGTGCCCTCAGCAAATGATGGCTGGGTGGGAGATGTCAGCTCTCAGTGATGAGGTATTGCAGGGGGGTCCCTACTGCTGCTGCTCCCAGAGCCAGGTGTTGCATCAGAGCCAAAATTAGAGTTGTGGTTCCTGGCGATCCTGGCATTTGCCGCCTTAGACACTCTTGAGGAAAACTGGGGGAGGGTATGAGTTTCTACCCCCCGCCTTGGAAATGAAAATCACAGCTTGGGAAAGGTCCTTCAAACTTCACCTGCTCATGACACATGCAAGCGTGGCCTCTCCAGCTGACCGCCCCCAAACCGCTAACGCCACTGAGCACAGCTCTGCTGTTTTTAGCTTTGTTTTATTTTAGGTTCATTTTATTTTCATTAACCAACTGCAGATAGGCTGTTATTTTCGCTCTGAAGCCAGGGAAAGCAAAAATGTGCAATGCTTATTGAGGGTCCCCTGACTGCCGCAGCTCTCCAAGCGAGCTGCCTGCGGTGGGCGAGCCCTGAGCAGCAGCAGTTTTGGGGAAAGCGTGGGCATGTCCTCTTCGCACCAACTGCAGCTTCACGGTGCAGGGGACGTCCGACGTGCAAGATTCCCCTAAACCGTCCCTGAGGCTGCACCTGCTCCGGGCTCTTAATCCGGGAAAACGTTTTCCCAAGGCAGGGAGTGCCTGTCTTCCCAGGGCTGGGAGCCCACGGTACCAGGAGCCCTGCAGTCACGGCAGTGTGGTTAATTCCTAATCCTCCTCTGCCATTGTAAGCAATGATATTTTTCCTTCTTTTTCTGATGTTGCACCAAGGGCTTAAGGCAGACTTGCCAGCTGTTACTAGTGAATACATGAGTTACCTGCGGGTCAGGAGTTAAGAGCAGCACAGTCCCACCGTGTTTACCGACTCCATGACTACTGTGGACAACCGCTCTGCTTTTCACACCCGCTGCTCCTTCCTTATCAATCCAGAGGTGGCTAGAATGAATGATTAGAGGAAATGGCAAATATTACACATGTGCTATCAATTCTACTTTTCAAATTAAAACCAAACAAAATTAAGCCTGACACAATGCCTGGGAACGACATCAGGGTTGTTGAAAGACCATTAAACTTTAAGGAGAGGATGAGTTGCAGAAAATGTTGCCTAATCAACATCAGCTACCCATGGCCTGCTGGAGACCAGGAAAACCTCAATAAACATCAGCAGTTCTGTGTGTGAACAAAAGGACTCTATTTCACTAGTTAAATACTTACTTTAAACTTGATAAGTGCTGTGTGTTGGCATTGGTTGTCTCAGGGGGAGTGAAAATCTTCCGGGACCGTGTTTTTCACTGGCGTTTCGGTGGGTCTGTTAACCCTGCCGTCATGCCCCATACCGGAGCTGGATAGATTTCACCGGGGGCGAGTAATTTCTGGTTTGTGTAGGTGTTGTGGGCATTTTGGCTTGTACGGGACCTCTAGCACATGGCTAGGACAGCGCTTAAGCACCTGCTAATCCTTTAGACTCAGGCTCTGGCCTCATGCTCAGGAGCACGGAGCTCTGCCCAGCCGGACCAGCGGGGACCAAGGTGGGACCAAAGAGGGATAACGCCAACAGGAAAACCAGACAGCTCTTCTGGAATTAGCCCAGACAAACGCCAAACCCTTTGCAACATACAAAGAAGTGGAAAAACCCCTCTATTACACAATATTTCTGTGAGCTTGCTGACGGGCGTGAATGTATCCGTGCTTATTCCTCTACTTGAGATTTTTTTGCCTGTTTCACAAGTTAGCTTCGGTAGCTCAGAAATCTCAGTCAGTCACATGCTGCTTTCAAACTGGTACAGGTTTCATATCAAAAATAGTACATCTACTTCAAGCCAACAGGAAACTTTTAGATGAAAATGTCCAACTCCCCAAAGCCCCAGCACTCAGACTAGACCATCCTCTTTCTGAAAGGTGCATGAGGACTTTGAGAGAGCAGCCCCAGACCAATAACGAGCCAGGCAGATTTTTTGTAAATGGACCTTCTGCATCCGCCTACGTTTATAGTCCTAAATGTGTTTTACGTCCAAATAGCCTCCAAGTAAAGAGTAATTCACATTTAAAGTGTAATATTTAACTCAACAAATATCCTTAAAGACCATGCTGAACAAAGGAGTAACAGAGGACTTTATTAAGGACTTTTATTCGTGTAGGAACACAACGGTCAGTTGTTTTTAGGACCGTCCTCACCATGTGAATTATATCTATATCCCACAGAAGGTTAAGCTGTGAAAAACAAGAGTATTTTATAGCATGCTGCTGGAAAATGCTGCAACTGCTTTCCTTACCTTAGGAAAGCTCCACATTATGCCCTTGGATGGTAATAGTAGTCTGATAAGCGATAAACGTTAACAAATATATGGAAATGCAGGGGGAGGGGAGAGCCAAACTGTGGGTGTTTGTAGCTTAATCTCGGTGCCCAAATCAGAACCACCTGATTTAGGGGAACTGGCAGCTCTTACTGATGCCAGTGACTCCATCAGCATTACACAGCTTTACAGATGCGGACCCTTATTATTAGCTATGAAATTCGTCCTAGAAAATCATTGCTATGAGCAGTGAAGCCAGTCTGGGATTTTTCAATTACTTTGGTTTTTCTGACATTTCTTTCAAACTGGTCTTCTGGCAGGAAGCACAGATTCTTAGTGGATATCAAAATTAAGAGAAAATGTGATGCAGGGAAATAAAGGTTGGCAAAAAATTTCCCAAATTTGACACATTCTGAGCAAACATTTTCCCTCCAACTCAAAACAATTATTCCTTTTGAAACATTATTTGAATTTTGAGTTATTTAAATACAATAGAAATTAAAATTATTTGATACAATCAGCACAAAACTTTTAAACACGATCCAACCCAATTTGGTGGCAATTATTAATTCAATACTCTTTTACTTTGGACTTGGGCCAGGGAAAGCTTTTGCAATCTCAGGCTCCTACAGAGAAGGAAAAACATCCTTGATTTCCACGTACCCAAACATTTCCAGATCTTCCTGCAGCCAGCCATAGATACACGGGGGTCGCCCTTACTGATTCCTGTCCCGAGTGAGCTTGGCCAGGTAGAAAGCTGAAGCGGAGGTGCGCTTGACCCATTTTTGTGCAAAGCCTTTCGTCCAGCTGAAGGCTCTTATGCCTGTGGTAGCACACCTCCCTTTGGGTTTAAATAATGTAGCAGCTGTCCTGCCTTCTGTCTGAAGGTACTGTGCTGTTCCAATTTCCCTCTTATCACATCTTCATTTCTAATCCGCTCGCTGGACACGGCGCTTATCATCACACGACTCAATTAGCAAAATTTATCAAAGTGCATCCCTTGTTGGTGACTATTGATCAATAAATACGATACCATCCTAACAACACCGAGCTAATGCTTCTGAAAGGATTTATCCATATCTGCCAACTTCATTTAAAAAAAAAAGTCTCTTCGTAGACGGTCAGTGACTTCATTTCAAGGGTGAGTGTCTGCTAGCAAAACCATTCACATTTTTTTTCTTCTTCTTCTTTCCTCTCACAGAAATTTCATCAAGAAAACCTGGCAACAGGAACGCGCTCCGGTTTCAGTTGCATTATGGCTGGTCGGGAATACCATCCCTTTGGCATCGTAGCGCAAAAAAGGCAGGTGGTTTAAGGGTCTCAGTCTGCTATTGGGCTCCTATCAGGAGAAGACCAGACAAGCACTGGTAGCTGCATCATGAGAGGGTTTGTTCTGCTTTTCCAAAGGGAGAGGAGTACTTCTGGGTTGCTTAAAACCAAAGCCAGAGGAGACAGCCAACAGCTGAGTTTGAAAAGCAGGAGGAAGGAGAGCAGATGCGGGCGTCTTTCAGCCCGGCCACCGAGTCACTGTCCACAGCCCCCCGGGACGAGCCGCCCCCTGACATGACCCTGCAAGGAGCCGCTGGACAGAAAGGCGAGAGCAGCGCTACAAATAGACGTCCCCGGTGCCTGCAGGAGGCAGCCCTCGGGAGGGGAAAAACAGCCCTAAGGGCAAGACTGTGCCCTCAGTTATGCCCATTTACCACTTTGGGCCTTTCAGCTCCACAAACATTTAGGCTATGGTCTGTCTATCAAGGAAAAGGTACATATAACAGCACTAAAGCATGTATATCTGGGAGACTGATACCGCAAGGGCTTAATGACCCCGCTGGCCACCTTCCTTCCCCCTGCGCTGCGTGCAGATAACCCAAAGCCTCTGGCATGTGCTTCCTCTGCCCCTGCGAACAAACACATGTGCTCACTCCTCCGCCTCCTCCTCCCACCTCACTCCCGACATGGGACATTACAATCTAATCGCTAAGTGCCAGCCATGCCGCATCCTTCTCCCTCCCCACCTTCAGTAAGCCATTTACTTATTTCCCAGGCTAAGAGACCAGACTACGCTTCTTTCCCAGGAATAATTTTGTGTAAGTTCTTTCCAGCACCGGCACCTCAGCGGCTGACACACAGACTTTTCCAGCAGCAGGACTCGGCCCTGGCTGGCAGCTCGCTGGATTACTTTGAAATAAGAATGAGGATGAAGACACCTGTAGTGTCATAGCAGCTCTCTCCCAGCTCAAACCAAAGCCACTTAACTGGCTGACAGGCAAGGTAGGAAATTGCTCATCAAATCAAAACCACGCTGAAAGCCCTTCAAAACTGTTTACTCAGTTGATTTGCAGCTGTGAAATTAGCTTGCAGGTGATGCTGCCCTTATCCTGCCAGGTGCTTTGGAGGATGATTTGCATGGTGCTATGCTCTTTACAGTGGCTGGGCGTAGGTCATTTGCCTCTCACAGCCTGTTTTGCCTCCCTGAGGCCCAGTGTACCCCGGTGCTGATTTGCAATCAGGGCTGGCTATCATCCATGGGGTACTCGCCAGGTCATTGCCTCCTTTGAGCACGCGGGCAGCTGTGCCACTTGCACATCAGTGCTTTAAGGCAAATCCAAACTAGTGGCAGTTCACGCAGGGCTGTAAGCTGACAGTCCAGGAACTAATGATAAAATGGCCCAGAGGCATGCATGTGATCCAAATTCTGCTGTTTAGATATAGCTCCGTATCCAGAGACTAAGACTTTACCATCTCTGCGGTAGTAGCCCCATGGGAGCTAAATCCTGGCTCTGGCAATCTTCTGGAGAGATCTCCGGGCTTCAGGTCCTCCTTCCCCATCGCTGTTACCGTTTCACAGGGTGCCTGTGCATGGCAGTGCTGCAGCTACGGCGCTCCAGCTCTCGTGATGTAGCTGTTGGCCCCTGAATGCACCCAAGTTCACAAACCCCATCTTGCCTTTCCCTGCATCCGATGCCTGCTTTCCCTGAGGGACCGGGCGAGGAGTAGCACCCCTGGGCTCACCGTCACGGGCTGCTGAGGGTGCCGCCCATGCAGCTCAGAAATGCAGAAAAACTGAGGTGGGATGGGATCTTCAGGAGGTCATCCGGCCTGAACTCTCGCTCCAAGGACGGTGAGTGTGAACACCTTCGGTGGCGCCTCTGTCTCATTAATCTAAATTCTGCTCAGCGGGGCAGACAAAAATATCTTGAAATCCATTTCAACTTCAAATTTGATTAAGGCCTGTTCTTAGAAATAGGTTAACATTATTTCGGGGGGGGGGGGGTTGGGGGGGGAGGGAGCAGTTTCAGATTACTTAATTGTGGGGAAAACGTGGGTTTTTTAAAGCAAATGTCAAAATTTCTTTCCTGGAAATGTTCCTCATGAGTACGCTGTTTCGTAACACATAAGTAGCACGCGGGAATCATAAAAAATGGGGCTGGAAGGCATCTCAAAAGAGCTGGTGTCCAACCCCTGCTCCAGGTAGGATTACCTCCACCTAAAACCATTCCTGATTATCATCTAACCTGCTTCCCAAAATCTCTGGTGCAGTCAAAGGTGCTTTTCTAAAATGAAAGCCCAAATTTCCCTTCTTTTTGCACGCTCATTAAGAACTTGTTAAGCAATTATGTGCCAGGAATAATTTAGGCAACACTTCCTCCTGCCTGAGGGTAGAAACTTGCTTTGCAACGTGGAAGTAGCTCATCTGCGGGCTGCTCTTTTTTTTTTTTTTAAACTAAAATCTTCGGTTTCATATCTTTGTTGACTCGTGTTAGTTTTGTAATCGTCTCCCTTGGCATCAAGCGATGTAAGAAGCTCCCATCCTCCCCTGCTCCTCCTTCTGTCCGTAGTTTAGCAGCCTTTTTAGGCCGGGAAGTCTCAACCGAGGGTCGGTTTCACCCCCTGCCAGCCCGCCGGCCGCCGACACGCATCGTGACTTGGGCTCCGCTCGATATATCACGGCGTGACAACTGGAAAAATTGCGATGAAAAGCGTGGATCGGATTACAAGCTCCCGACCGGCCGTGGGGTAGAGGAGAAATTCCTGGAGGTGAGGAGGAGAGAGCTGAGGGGGGGGAAGCCTTACAGCAATTAAAACCGGTCTGTTACGAATTAAAAAACCCCCAATCCACCAGCCCAAAAGCCGCGGTGGCCTTGCCCCGGGGAGGAGGCGTTTCTCGGTGCCGTCCGGGGGGCGATGCC
>WAAD01034478.1:0-21354 GCA_013389945.1 Fregata magnificens | reverse complement strand
CGTGCGGCTGCCGTGCCCGGTCGGAGCTCTGCGGGCAGCCAGGCGGAGAGGGGGGGGTCTCCCTCCCGGTGGCGGCAAGGCCTTTCGGCTGAGGTTCGCGAAGGGGAGCTTCTCTCGCATCCCCACGCAGCTTTGTCAGGGTTTCCGCTGCGCAGGCATCGCTGTCGGAGGGAGCCATTGCTGTCGGAGGGAGCTGGAGAAGGTGCAGATGAACATAGCAGCCGCGGGGAAGGGAGCTGCACGTACAGTGCCTGCGTGTGCTGCAGACTGAAAGGGCTCCATCCCACTTGAGAAGGACGAGCCGAATGCTGAAGCTGTGGGTCCAGGTGAATGGCAGCAGCGTGGTGGGAGGATGAAGAGAAAAGGGTTGGATGGCGTGGAGAAACGTGCAGGTCCTCTCCACCAGCGCTGACAGGCTGCCTTGGGTGAGGGGGTGGAAAGACAGCAGAACGGGTGACAGGGGAGAGTGTAGTTGGCCAGTATGTTCCCAGGCAGACGTGCCCTGAAAAACGTTGGAGTCTGAGCACGGGTAAGGTCTGAGGAAGGAAGACGGACGCTTGCAATAGAGCTGTAGAAATGCTTGCTGTGGCGAGAGGGGGAAGAAAGCCCTTACAAAAGAGGTGGAAGAAAATACGTAACTCTTGTAACTATAGTAAGCTAAAACTAGTCATGCTGCTGAAAGAAGGCGAGTTTAGAAGCTTTGGCTAAGAATGAACGTTCCTGGTTAAACTAACATGTTGTTTCCTAATGCATGAGAAGTTGCTCAGAATAGACCGGATGTTTCTTAACCCTGAAGAAACCCTCTCTTAGCTTCTTCTGAGCTCCAGTGGTTTTGCACTATTACTCATGGTTTTTGTTGCTGTGGAAGTCGGAGGAGCAAATCTTGCAGAACTCAAATTCCCCTTTTTTGGTTCTTGTAGCAATTGCAGCAGTGCCTCGAGGCACAGGCTCTGTAGGAGGAAGCACCTACTAGGAACTCGTCTGTGAAGGCCCCTCTCTCGTTTGCACGCCCCTCATCTGACAACACAAAAACGGCAGTAATCCCTGAGGGCCGGAGGGTGAGATGTTGCGGGAATACCAATCTGTCAGCTGTGAATTAGTTTGAGGTGTGTAGTTCAGGTAGCAGCTGGTAGCTATGCCCCAAGTTTTACCTCTCAAACGATTTCCGCTGGCTCTCAAGGCATTGGCTGTCTCCGTTGGACAGTGGTTCTAATGAAGCTTTTCCTGCTCAGGGGTATTACTGGGCCAAGTTCAGTAGCTGTGGACTGTGAAGGCCTCGGTGTGCAATTTGGTGTTACCACGGGGCTGTTTGGTGATACTAAAAGACTGCAGCCTCCTGGCTGCCTGCTCTTGCGTGTCCTTCTGTGCCAATGTTTGTCACCTGTCTCACCCTGCAGTAGAGCAAAACCAGTTCTGGGACCTAAACCAGTAAGAAAATCAAATCCTTCGGCAGAATGGGCTTTTTGGTGCTTTAGCTTTCAGGGCCGGTCACAGCAGCGTCAAGGAGGAGCCTGAGGAGGAAGAGAGGGGGGCTTGCTTGCTTTAGCAACAGTTAGTCATTGCCTTGTTTTTTGTCGTGTCATCAGTGGATGCTTTGGCATGAGATACTTATGGAAGGAGAACTACTCATCTTGCTTTCATTGTATGTGTTTGGTCATTAGTATAGTGACAAGCTGCTGTCTGCCAGGTGCAGTTACCATATAAAACCATACATGTGTGCCAGTTCCATATATAGAGGGGAGACCAGATGAGCTGTGTATAGCGTTGGATACATCTTGCCATCACTGCTGTTGTGGTTTGGATCAAGTTCCAGTATGTGACAGCAGGAGAGGCTGGGGACACCCCTCTTGTCTTTACTAGCAGCCCCTCAGTAAATCAGTGTAGCTGTACTATCACTTAGCTCCCTAAGGGTTGCGCTTCCCATGCTTCTTAAAAGCTTGGACTATGTCTTCTGGCTTTGAGATCCCTTCCTCTGCTCTCACCTGGGGTAGTTAGGTTTTGTTCCCCCCCCCCCAGGCACTCCTGCCCAGACAAACACTTAAAACCCCTTACATTGCTGGGTCATTTAGATTCCAGAACAGATTCACAAATCTTATTTTGGGTGGTGCTTTCACTGGAAAACAGGTGATATGTTACCAACTCACTTCTTTGCTTGTAACTCACTTCTTCACTTGTCTCTACTGGCTCTTACAATTACCTTAAACTGGGGCTGGGAGCTCTGCCCAACAGTTTAAATGAGGTCTGGTGGAACTTCAGATTATGGCATATGTGAACCAACCGCTCCTCTGCGAGCAAAGGATTAAGTACGATCATGTTAGTATTTAGGTTTTTCAGTTGAAAAGGAAAATGTTCACACTGCATGTTTTGTGTAATTGCACAAAACCTCACATCTGTGCAAGATATATGGGTTAATATCTCCCGATCTTGAATACGTTCAGCCCTGCAGTGGCTCCGTCCAGGGAGGAAAGTACTTCTTGCATGTTTGCAGGAGGAAAGTTGTGTTAGAGACAGAAAAACAACCCTCCGGAGATCCTTGAAGAAATTTAGACATCCACTTCACTATGATTTCAAGGCGGAGGTGAGATTTTATGCTTTTAGTTTTAAGTGACCTATATCTTGGCCCGTAAGAAAGTTGTTCCAGAGCAGCAAAATAAATAGAAATCCGCTGAATCCATGGGTAGTGGTCTGCTGTTGGACCATCTTTCCTCTCCAGCATGTCTCTGGATTTTAAAAACAGAGGAGGAAAGTGTCCTCCAGATTAGGGTAAGGAAAAACCGCTACACATTGACCTATTAGGCTTGAAGTGTTTAATCGTTAGTGCGCTGTGATACACTCTCTCTCTTCACTTTTTAATGCTGCTGGATGCCTGGTCACGTACGACTGACCTCCCTGTGGAAGAGGACAGCGTCTTCAGTGCCTGCTTTCTGTTTTGCAAGATCTGCTGTGAAGCCCTTGCATAAGCTTGTAGGCAGCAGTTATACTGGTGATTAACAGGATTTGCTCACTTCCCGACCAGGCGTCGTTCTGACTTCCGTATCCTCGCAGTCTCCGCGTATGTGCACGTCCTTCCAAAGAGCTGCTGCTTTTCTAGCCATGTGCCAGTATTTGCTTGAGCTGTGAGGGTTAAAATAGTGTTTAGACTTAAATTTTATACACGGTTTCCAGCCCTATTATACAATGAGTATGCATGGCTTTCTACAAACATGCAGTAATAGGAAACTACTATTTGAAAGCTGTTGGTGGCAAGGAGCTGTATCAGTTTGCTAGCTGATCTACCACTAGCATCTGTCCCTTTTGTCTGTTTATCCTTTCCAGCAGCTTTCCGCAGCCAAAGTCTGCCTTCTCTTTTATTTTAAATATTGATGACGGCTTTGTGTGGTCTGTTTCCTGAAAGCTAAATGCTGTGAGGTACAAAACCCACTCCCTTCAGTTAAAGAAGACCCAAACGCTAAGCTATAAAAAAAGTCTTGGGAAACTTTTCTTGACAGGATGATGAATAAGATGCTCGTGTACTATTTTGAGGGGGAAGGAGATACCATTCTGACTATGCACTGTAGCTGGGTTCCTGATTTTGACAGCCTTTCTCTACCCAGGTCTGTCCATAAATCCTCCTGCTCCCCTTTGTGCCTGGCAGCGACCCTGGCATCTTTCCTCGCTCCGCCGCACTCGTTGTGTTGCATGGTGCTCCTACCAGGACGAAACCCTTCACCACTCCATTCCCCAGGGACCTTGGCTTGGTACAGTGGAGCCCAGCACCCTGACGCCATATGGTGTTACCCCAGCAGTACACTGGGGAGCCACGGGGGGTGCTGGGGAATGAGGGGACTGGGCAGGTCCTCCCCAACCCATGCCAGCCCCCGTGAGCCCAGTGGGGCAGCCCTGGGGTGCAGCGGGCTCGGCCAGGAGCCCCACACGAGGCCCAGCCACGGGGGCGAGGCAGCTCTGGGGTCAGACTTTGGGGCAGGGTCCGGATCGATGCGGTACAGGGCCAGACATAGGCATAGCTGCAATGTCAGGGGCAAGAGCCTCAGCTGAAAAGCCCTCTCCACGTTTCTCAGCTCTTTCCCGGTTCCCTGCCTGCAACCCGGCTGCCTCAAACAGTGCTCTCTCCTCTGTTGAGCAATTCCATCTTCTGTCCTGCCTCACAGCTCAGGGTTTCTGGGTTGATGCTTGCTGTTGCCATCTCTGATGCCTGAAGCCGTCCTATGTAGCTGCTGCTCCCCAATGTCTCCTGTGCTGAGCTCAAGGGTCATGGCAGAGTGGGGAGGAAGGTGTGGAGCAGAGCAACGTGGGGAAGGATGCACCTGCGATGAGCAAGTAAAGGGGCTACAGCCCACTGTGAAGGAGGGATGGAGGTTCAAAAAAAGAAAATGAGGGGTGTGCTTCAAATGACCACAGGACTTTTTGAGTTGGGAGGCAGGTTACAGCTCCCACATCGCTGGGGTGCTGTACTCTGCAGCTGGGAGTGCTGGCCAGCTGTACAATACCTAGTGCTGGGGGCTTTGCAGTATGTTCTGCTGTTGTGTCTGTCAGGTGCAAGTAAATCTTATCACTTTATTCATGAAATAGGCATAGAAACCTCAGGAAGACACCAGGCTGTAGTGTTTTACTCATGCTTATGAAGCTTCACTAAGAAACACTCAAGATCATTTGAGATCCTTGCAAGGACATGCGGAGTCTTATATTTCAATAAATAGTCTAAAGATTAGCAACAGCTTTTCGTAAAGTTAAGCAGAAAATTAATCTTCCTGGGGCTTTTTGGGTAACCTGAGGTGTCCCTGAGCGGGCGAGGTGTGTGGGGGTGAGGAGCAGATATCCACCAGAGGGCCCTCCCATCCCACACCTTGGTGGCCTCACCGCAGAGGTGCTGCTCACACCTGCAGAGCTCCCTGGAAGGCTTTGGGAAAGCTGCAAGTCAGAAATTGTGCTTCCCCTTCAGCCCTGTATTTGTTTGACCAGTTCAGCCCGGTATTCATTTGAGCAGGCAGTCACGATTTCAATATTAGAAATCTCTGCTCTTGATCGGGTAGCTAAATTCTCTATGTGAATGCCGTGTGCATTCAGGAAGGTTACGTATGATCCTGATATGCACTGGTTGAGCTACGTGCAAATAGCATATTACCATGAAGTGTGCAGAAGTGAACAGAATCAAATGCATTACCTCTTGGTGTTTCATATGTACAGTATTAGTATTGGGAGAAGCCTTAATAAGCAAGAAACTTTAACTTAGATTCAGGTTGTGTAAAAAGTCAAGGTGTTTTAAATGTGTTAACTATGATACCTGGTGTACCCTTTGGAAAGGCGACCATGTTTCCCCCTTAGGCTGTGATCCTGTGAATGGCTTCGTACAAACTGACCTGCAACTGCTTCCATACAGTCTGTAGCACTGGGGCAGAACCAAAAAGCACGGCTCCAAACATAAGTCCTTCATCCACCTTTCTGCAGTGGCTGCAGGCTGCCTTATTCCAAGTATTTCTAGAGACCACTCTTGACCATCACTCTGCACAGCACATAGTAGCAATTCAGAGTGTCACTTCCTATTTACTGTTCTTGGCAAATGTGCTAAACTTGAAAGAGCGAAGGGATAAAAGCAGAAGGGACAGCGCAGAGCTGTGTTGCGTATGGTCTTTGGACTGAAAGACGCTGCACGCTTTGCTTTGACAATTCGTGTAGTCTGTAGATCTGTTTTTTTTCTTCACTTGTTCTTGATGAAAGCTTTGCAAGCTTTAATCTTCCATTGTGCTTGAAAGGAAGGAAATGCCTATCTGTAGCTGCTCTGAAACACAGTAACTGGGGACTGATTTATGTAAACTTTCAGCAGCTTTTTTTTTTTTTGTTTATCTGGTTATACTTAAGGGTGCCTTAAAACCAAATGTGTTTCGTGGGAATTACGCCCACTGGTTATTCTAAATTTCCTTAGCTCTAGATTCAAGCTTAATATACTTAATTTTCATGCACCAAATGTTACTTAAAAGTCTACCTTGACAATTCTCCATTGATAATAGTTTAAGATTTTAAGATTTTTGTGCATTTTCTTGTGGCTTATGTTTCCAGCAGCTTTTAGAGAAAAAGCTATAGGTGCACCCCCCAAAAAACTTGTCATGGCTTTCTGAGAAAAACAACAGCAAGGGTTAAAACCTGTTGGCAGAGAGGAATGGAATTATGGATTTTACCTTCTCCGTGAAGCAGGAGCAAAAAGACTCTGGATCTTTTCTAATGTTGATCTGGGAAAACATCCTGAACAATACTAGGGAGCATATTTAACAAAGCATTTAAAACCAGCACTTTACCTGACCCATGTAGAAATGCTCTGAACTTCTATGATACCACCTTCAGCGAACTGCAGCCCTGTTTGCCTTGTCGGAACTGTTGAGTGGCATGCTCTGTGCCTTGCTGAGCCAACAGCATATTGCTTCAGCCATGGTTAACTAACCATTGGGGCTGAAATAGGAGGAGGTATCTGGCAGCATGTGAAGGCCACTTTGTGGGATGGATGTTGGGATTGATGCTGGGTTGTGGCACACCGTCCTGCACAGAAAGTACTATACTAAAGGTACTTTAAAATAACAAACAAGTTTATTCTTGGTGTGCACACCGCAGTACACTAACTCAACAAATCTGTCCCCTGCCCCATGGGAAAGTGCAGCCTGGTTTCTGTGGGGGAGAACCTGGCTCTTGACTCTCGCTGCTGTGGTACATGTTTGCTGCTACGTCATCTCTGCATTGTCCCAGCAAAGTCTTAAAGCGCCTCTTTCTGACAGGGTCAGGAAACTCCCTTGCTCAGAGCTTATTAATGTTTGCTTTGCTTTGCTTTTTGGTCACAAAGCACCTCTACAGTAAAAACATGAGTGAATTTTAAGCAAACGCAGCTGCATGTTTGCATTGGCGTGGCAGTCATTTCTGTGCTTGTGGTCATTTCCTCTTGTGTTGTTTCATCAATAGAAATTACTAGATGGGACTTCAGTGGTGTATCACTGTCAGCCACCTCATAGCCTCAGATAAGACTTCAGCAGACATGATAGGAAGAAACGGAGCTTTTGCGCTAGCCCTAGAGGTGTTTGAACTGCCGTGGAGGAGCCTGTGGTTTCCCTGGTGCTTTCACTGTTGTTGCTGGAACAGCTGTTGTAATCTGCTGCACCTGTTTACTGCCTGAGATATATCTCTCCTGTTCGGCTGCTGAGTATCCTTAAAAGTAAATCAAACAGGGACATTACTGTCTCCCCATTGCTCATAAGGGAGAAATGTTGAGGGAGCAATATTGCTCTCTTAACTATCTTCCCCCAGTTTTCCCAAGATTTGTGCTTCAATCGAGCTGTTCTGTGGGAGCTAAACCATCAAAAAAGCTTTATATTTATTTTGTAGGTGGGATTTTCTCCCTCAGATACCTGAGGGAATCCTCATTTTGTTGGAAATTTCTCCTTTAGCTGCAACACAAAGCCTTGCTTTCTGGAGAAGGATGTATAGATGGGGTGGCAGTGCTGGGACGTCCTTACCTTCCTGCTTAACTGGTAGAGAGTCATTTGTCATGTACTTAGCAGACGTTTAGGGTAAGCTGTTGACAGGCTTGAGCAAGTTATGAGTTCTCTGGAACATGAAGCCATCAGTACATTGTTGGCAAGCCCTGTGCATTGCAAGTAGGTAGATGATGACTTGTCACTTATGGTCACTCATTTTCTTTGTTTGTTTAAAGACTTTCTAAAGAATTGTACAGGGAACTTTTAGAAGCAGATGCTACCACAAAGGGAAATAAATGCATGAGTCATTCGGGAAGTCAGTAACCTGGACCACCTAAAGTGTTTTATAACCAGTTTTGTTTGCACTAGGTAGTGAAGAACTGTTCCCCAGTTGGTAATCCAGCATCCAAATCCAGATTTCACCCTTACAAGGGAAAAAAAAAGCTGGGGGGACTTCTCTGTATTTAAATTTTACAAGGTACTCTGTATTAGGCACAACTGCAGGGTGTGGGGAGCCGGGGGCTGCAGGGGTGACCTGTGAGGAAAGGGGCCATGAGCCGCCTCGTGCTGGTTCCAGCCAGCTCCAGAACAGACAAAACCAGCCCATTGCACACCAAAACTGCAACTGGTGAGAGCAGCACATGGTGCCTCTGCTCGAATGTATTTAAGAAAGGGCGGTAGTTGCTAGGGACAGGACTCACAGAAGGGAGACATGAGTGGAGACACAAAAGGGCGCACATGAGCACAAACATGGGAGGACACACGTGAGGATGCAGAAAAGGAGACATGAGGAGTCACAAAAAAGGACGTGAGAAGGTGATATGGGGCAGGAGGCACAAGAGGGCACATGTGAGGACAAGTAAAAGGAGATACAAAAGCAAAGGTGTGAGGAGACACAAGAGGACATGCAAAAGGAGATGTGAGGAGATACATGGAGAGACATGTCTGGAGTAAAGGGAGGAAGAAGTGGAGGAGGCATGTGGAAGGGGACATTGTTGGGTAAATGGCTGGAGATGCTCTCTTGGAGGGAGGCGCTCTGTGCTGGAGGAGGTACCCCTGAGGGACTGCGACCCATGCTGGGGCAGGGACACCCCTGAGGGACTGTGGCCCATGGAGAACCTGTGCCAGGGCAGGTGCACACTGAGGGACTGCAGGCTGTGTAGGACACATGCTGGAGCAGGGGAGCAGTAAGAAGCAAGGAGCAGCGGGGAAAAAGTGAGATGCGAGGAGCAGCCAAAATAAACCGTAAAGGACTGACCCACAGCCTCCTGTTGCCTCACCGAAGGAATGCGGACAGACTGAATGTGACCCACAGTGAAACAAGGAAGTTGAGACTAAGAAGGGAGGAGGAGAGGTGTTGGACTGAAGATGAGCCTGGGGAAAGAAGAGGAAAGGTGTTTCCCAAAGTGTTTGTTTAATTGTTGGTTTGTCGTCTTTTTTTTTTTTTTCCTCAGTACCTGAATCAGTAATCAAAATTTTATGTTAATTTGTAATAAATTAAATTAAGTGAAATCCCCTAAGTCAAGAACGTTTTGCCTATGGCAGTATATTAATTATGCTGGGATGTAAAGTGGTTTAGCAATGACATGGCGAAACAGTACAAGCCCCATGTGGACGTAATCTGGGTAGAGTTTCCCCTCTCCATGTGTGAGACTGGCATACCCCCGTATTGCTGCGTCGGCACTTTGGCATTTTCCCAAGTACAGCTTTCTAGAGAAGGGCCAGCACCAGCCAGTTGCAGGTGTTCACGAGTGGTGATCTTTCAACAAGTTGTGTAGGCAAAAGCTATAGAATAGATGCAGTTTTATTTGCAAACTGTTATATTCGGGCTGTAAAAGATTAATTGTGGGGCAGAGCTGGAGTAAACTTTCGCTGTTGATGTGCTGTTTCTGTAGGGTGGAGTTGCATAGCCATCTCTTTTCCCCCACCCCCAAGCTCTTTGCTGGTGTGGTACTACTAGCCTAGCAGTAACTGTGCTGTGTACTCCAGTAGTAATGTGATTAAAAAAATCTCAATCCCTCACTCTTCTTCCTTCCAAACGCGAGTGGAGCGCTAGAGAGAAAAGGCAGAGAACAGAGGGAGGGGAGATGGCAGGATCTTGCCATTTCTTGCAACTGTATGGAAAGAAAGTGTGCGTTACCCTCTTAGAGACTGAAGGAAAGCAGAGGGTACGGAGGGGAAGGGCAGCTCACCGTGACATGGCCGTTCCCAGGCATGCCGGTGCCCGGTGCTACCGACCGGATGATGTGTCATTGTCTACAAGTAGAGTAGAAATGCTCCAAAGCGTTCTCTCTGAAAGACTGAAGATGTGTTGAAAAATCATGGGATGATAAGGCTTTTGTTCAAATGGAGGCAAAAAATTGAGAGATAAAAAAATCTCGGTGGAGATTTTTCTTTTTTTTTTTTTTTTCCAACTGAAGAATGATTAATCTGAAATGGAAAATTCTCTTCTGTTATTAAGCTGACCCATAGCTGTCTGTAGCAGGCATAATGTAGTTCTCTATTACGTTCTGCACATTTTTAGGTTGTCTCGCAAAACTTCTGTTTTTACTGTTGAATTGTATTGATACTATTTCTTTTAAATTATGCAGACTTTTACCAAAAGGGAAACAGGGATTAAAGCACAGAAGATGCTAAAATGTTTTGCATCTTTCAGAGGGTTTTTACTTTTTCTTTGAAGAGTATATTCCTTGTGAAACCTTACTGGTTTTTTTCTTTATTAAGAGCCTGGCACCACTTTGACTATGCAGGCTTGGAGGAAGGCATTGGCACATTGATGACAGCACCCTTCAATTAGACTGTGCATTGACACACCTTATTTCAGACTGCTAAAAACTGTTGGAATTTCTGAGATCAATTCAGCTCTACTCTTCCATGTGCTGCAACGTATCTCTTTATGGTTAAATCTACACTTTGGACTTTAGACATCTAAACTAGGGGGCTGGCTAGGACAGTCACACAAGGCTTGTAAAAAGCAGAAATAGCACTGTGTATCCCAGCTCAACTGCCTGACGGGAGGGTGTATATATATAGGTGTCCCCCTACACTTGAGCATGCTGCTAGAGAAGGTCTGACTCTGTAGATAGAATAGGTGGGAAAAGAGGTGAATGTGTCTTTTAAAAGATGACTGCTGTACTGAAGGCTTAACAGTCGTAATGTTCGATTCTCTTTCACAAAGTGTGGTTTTAAATGGTGAAAGAAGGGAAAAATATGACCTTTTTTTTCAGTGAAGGAAAGTGTTAAGTACTTCAAGTCTAGAGGCTTAAATGTAAAATTAAGAGCATGGTCGGGAACAGAGGTGCTGTGTGAAGGAACCTGGTAAACACTACCATGTTGTGGAGCTTTGTAGCAAATATGGGACACAGGGTGGTTATCGAGGAATAGAAGGAAGGGGAAACAAGTACCATTCTGTGATTCTGGGAGCTGAGACCTCTTCATGGGAACAGATGATAGCACTGGGGTTTTAGATGAGTTCTCAGTTTTGGGGAAGGCTGGCAGGTGGTTCTCCTCTGGGGAGATGAAAGGCCTCAGAAGCAGCTGTCCCACTCACTGTCAGGTGTCAGGATCATTAGTATGGCAGCAAACTGGAGGACAAAAGAGAATCTAAAATCCTAATATCTAGGATTCTTCTTGTACATGTCTGATTTGAAAACAATGGACTGATGAAGATAAAATGGAATAAATGCTGTATTTCCTTACAAGTGGCAAGCACAGTATGCATCCAGGGAAGTAAGGGTCAGTCCTGATTTGTGATAAATGGAGAGGTTTGACCATATTTTGTTTTTGAAGGAGAGCAGTCTTTGCTAGAGGACAATGTATCATACCCGATCCAACAGCCTGAGAGAGGTGAGACTGCTGCTGCTCCATGTCCAGACAGTAGTGAGGCTGAAGATGTATTCAGCAGGCACATGCACACAAAGCACACAAGTGAGAATATACATAGACGTATGTACACCATGGATCCCTCTAGCAGCTGAGCTTAGACACTCAGCCCAGTAGCTGCCCCTGGGTCCCAGTCTCCCCAGTTGCTGGCACCTGGACATACAAGTCCGCAAGACTGCAGCCCTATTCCAGTTGCTGGTACAAAGCGTCAAACACAGACACACAGCTGGCCAGGACTTTCCATGTCCCATAGCCGACCCCCCCGTGCTCTCGCCCTTAGAGACACACAGGTGCTCTCACACCCAGAGCTGGCCCTTAGGGACCCACTCATGCTCCTGGCTCCCAGGCCGCTTTGCATACTTACAGGCTGGTCTACTTGATCTTTGCTACCATTGCACACTTGTACACCCACAGTCACTCCAGTTGCTGGCACCACGGACACATAGGCCCTCTTATCCATGGTCTGACCCCAATTGCTGCATTCACACCCCGATAAGCACATGTGCACACAGTTGAGAGCCCTCGCCCAGGAAAGAGTCAGAAAGGAATTTAATAAGAAGACGAGAGAGACCGCGCTGATCAAGCACAGGGCATGGCCAGACAAGCGTACTGACCAGCAAGCTATTTACCTGTGTCTGGCCCTTGTTGTCCCCTTACACCTCTTTTCCCACTCTTCTTCCTTCCAAAATCACCTAAACCCCTCCCTTGCCCTACCTTTGGTTCATTTGCTAAATATCTCATAATAAGTCCTGTACGATTCCAAACTGTTCTTCCCCTGCACCCTATAATATGTTGCACCCCTAGACAGTGAACCCCCTTAGTCTGAAAGGTGATCTGGAGAGCTGCTTATGATGACTGTGGTGATGGCTTTCATGCCTGGACACTGAGACAGCCCTGGGACGGGCCCAGACAAGGTGCTGGTTCGTCCCAGAGTCCTTGATCCGGGATCGTGCCTGCCATTGTGCTCCTCTGGGCTTGGGCAGATGGGCCTTTGATGGGCTGATGGGCCTCAGAGTAGCCCAGCAGGGTATATTTGGGCTCCCCCTCCTGCCATCGTCCCTCTGAGCTTTTTGTGGGTGTGCAGATGAGCTTTGTCACATAACCTCACAATCTGAACATGGGCTATGGTTTCTGATGGGACCCTGTGGGCGCTGTGGCAGCATGGAGAAACCAGGATGCTTTTTTAAAGATGACCTAAAGGCGTAATTCAAGCATGCCAGCATGAAGGAGAGTTCAGCATGCGGCTCTGCGACAGTACTGTCCTGAGGCTTGTGGTCTGTTGCCTTCCCCGTCAATGTCTTTTTCTTCTTTCCTCCCCTTCAGATCACGACGGTTGTCTCGGGAGAGCAGGCTCTGACGGGAGCGAGAATGCTCAGGATGCCCAACTGCCTGCTAAAATTGACCAGGGTGGTGCTGAGCCACAAGCTCAGGGCTCTGTTTATCCTCACCTTTAAGTTCATGTCCCTTGCCTCCATCATGTTGTACTGGAGAATCACGGAGGACCCTAAGGGCAGGGGCCAGGTCTACAGCTTGCCTGTTGAAATCCGCTGCAGTCACTCTGTCCCTTCTCCTCCCCATGCCATTGCTGGTGGACCCCCTCCTTCCCCAGGGGATGTGTTTTTTGTGGAGACCTCGGAGCGAACTAACCCAAATTACCTGTTCGCGTGCTCTGTGGAGTCAGCGGCCAGGACGCACCCTGGGACAAGAGTCGTGGTGCTCATGAAAGGTTTGGCAAACGGGAATGCCTCATTACCCAACCACTGGGGCTTCTCGTTGCTGAGCTGCTTCCCCAATGTGGAAATCCGGCCCCTGGACTTGCCGGAGCTTTTCTCTGGAACACCTCTGGCAAAGTGGTACTTGCAGGCTCAACAGCGCTGGGAGCCTTATTTCTTGCCCATCCTGTCTGATGCCTGCCGAATTGCCATCATGTGGAAATTTGGTGGCATCTACCTGGACACAGACTTCATTGTGCTTAAGAACTTAAAGAACCTTACCAATGTGCTTGGTACCCAGTCCAAGTACGTACTGAATGGGGCCTTTCTGTCCTTTAAGCCCAAACACAAGTTCATAGAGCTTTGCATGAAGGATTTTGTGGAGAACTACAACAGCTGGATCTGGGGGCACCAGGGCCCGGGGCTCCTAACACGTGTCTTCAAGAAGTGGTGCTCCATCAGGAGTCTTCGGAGCAGTACGAGCTGCAAAGGAGTAAGTGCTCTGCCCCGTGAGGCTTTTTATCCCATTCGGTGGCAGGACTGGAAGAAATACTTTGAAGTGGTCAGCTCCTCGGAGCTTCACCACCTCTTTAATAACACGTATGCAGTGCATGTATGGAACAAGAAGAGCCAAGGGACAAGGCTGGAGATCACGTCCCAGGCTTTGCTGGCTCAGCTGCATTCTCACTTCTGCCCGGCCACATACGATATCATGAAGAAGGACTCTGAACGGCAGTGACTCAAGGGTCAGCTAAGAGATGTTGCCTGGGAGCCCACAACTTTCCAGCTGTTCCATCACAAATGAACCTTCTTTTGAAGTGATGTGGTGGGAGTTGAGGATAAAAGCCATTTGTGGGGGGTAGGTGGAGCCTGTAGCTTCAGCCGATGTCTGTGCAGCTCTTTGTCTTGACTTTAACTGCCTACCAGCAGCATTTTGTTTCTCTGCAGGACCTTTCTTCTGCTCTGCTTGGTCAGGTAGAGAAATCTCAGGAGGGGAGCAAGTGCTGGGCCACTTGTGGCAGCCTCCATCAGCCTTTCAGAGGAGTAAGGCCCCTTTCTATGGCTGTAAACCTGGAAGAGGCTTTTGTAGAAATGCTTGTCTCATAGCCTGATTCACAGGACTTCTGACGTGCAGACCTCAAAGCAACAAAAGGATGGGAGAGCAAAGAACAGGAACTGGGGAGGAAGTTAAGGATGTGCTAGAGGAGGTGTCCTGAGAAAAACGTACAGGAAAACAGAGGAGAAAGAAAGGGCTGAAGCAATTTCTTTTTCTTTTCATTCTCTTCTCTTCTGAAGCCTTTGGTGGAAGAGACTTCCTCATGTCTGGTTTGAGCAGGGAGCAGGATGCTGCAGTCTCTGTTTGATGTCATATATTCGGAACGTGGAAGATGTGGAAATTTGGTGCGAATCAGAACATGAGAATCTGAGGCCAGCTCATTATTTAGAAGGAGCTCTTGCGCAGCAGTGTTTTGTTTTATAGTAGTGGCAAATTAACACCCTGTGATGAGCAGGAGAGCTCATCAAAACCACACCTTAAATTGCACCTGACACAGGAAGAGCTGAACTGTCTTTTTACACTGAGTTTGTTTCTGTGACCCACTGTCCATAACTGCGTCTAAGATGCACCAGATCTTTCAGCACTTGCACGGATCCTAAAGGAAAGGCGCAATATTTCCAAGGTTACAGAGAGCTTGGTAGGGAACCTGTGCTGTCTAAATTCAAGTCCATTTATGAGTCATTTATGGTGGACCTCTTCAAGTAGCCTGGAGTACTCCTACAATTCACTGTCTGGGAGTACAAATCTCCCCTGGGAGGTCTTGGGGAGGGCAGTGGAAAGCTTTACTCTTCTCTCCGAGCATCTTCCTGAATTGCAGTGGAGAAAGTTAACGTATCTCTCGCAAGGTGCTGTTGTGCCTTTGAAGGTTCTCACCACAGAGGCAAGTTTGTTGGACAAACTGTGGAAGAAAACTCGTCCTTTGCCTTGATGGCCAAAAGCACTTATTGATGCTTTTACAGTTCTTGTCGGAAAATAATGGAGAAAGAGCAGTGAGAAACAAGAATAAGGTTGAGACCATCAGCATTGTTACATTTGGTCCCCACCACGCTCTAAAGGGGATCACTGAGGCACATGAGCTTGGCACTATGGTAGAGTTAATGCAGCTGAGCAGAGCGTTGGCCATCCCCTCTCCTACACTACTAAGAGATTATGATCTCACTGTAAAATCTCTTCTGCCTCCAGTGTGCTTCCTCTTCTTATGCCTAGGAACAGCAGTGGGGTGGTCCAGTGGCCCCTTTGATCACCACGAGTCAGCTCTTCAGCGTCACCTGGCCCCAAAGTGACAGCTCTTTCACGTGGTGCTTCCTGCAAGTCCTCTGAGTATGAGTCAAATGATTTCTAGATCTGCAGTTGTCTGAGGCCTCTTCTGTTTCCCAGGTCAACCATAAGCAATGTGAGGTTTGCTCAGTTTAGCCAAGGCAATGGTC
Source organism: Fregata magnificens (assembly GCA_013389945.1). Lineage (NCBI taxonomy): Eukaryota > Metazoa > Chordata > Aves > Suliformes > Fregatidae > Fregata > Fregata magnificens. The sequence goes on along the minus strand of WAAD01034478.1, from coordinate 5,822 downwards.
AAAAACATAAAAGACTGTGCATGCAACTTTTCTCTGTTTGTCTCAGGCTTATTTGTCTCTTCTTTGATGATAAAAATGAGAACGACAAATTGCCTGTCACTTTTACAAAACAGTTCCCTGTCCATCAGGGAACATGGATGTGGGAGCTTAAGGAGGGTGTGTACCTTTTGGGTTTTTTTTTTTTTTTAATGCTGAGCTGCCTGGTGTTGATCGGAGGCCAGTGCTGCTTTGATTCAAAGCTACCTGCCTGTGGGTTGGGCAGGGTGTGAGGTCTGTGCACAAGTAGCTACTCTGGAGTGAAGAACGTGCTGGAAACACCCCCCCCAGTGGCTGGCACCATGTGCGTGTATGTATGTAATCCTGCCCCTTTGTTCTGCCCAGCTTTATGGTCTGTCCTGGAGGCATTCAGGATTTTGAATGTCTGCAGCTCTCCCAACACTTAACATCTTTAAGAACAAAGACTTCGCGGGGAAACAGCAGATCTTCCTGACTGTATAAGCATTCTTCAACACACTAAGTGGTATAAATGGATGCTGTTTTCACTCCCTGCTCTGTCACTACCCTGTGGGTTTTTTTCACTGCTTGCTTTAGAAGCAGCCACAAAATTGTCAGCCCTGGCCTAGTGTGTAGTCAGTGAAGCATGGTTTCTCCTTCTACTGGTTCCTTCTGTTTTGGGCCCTTTGGGCTAAACAACAGAAATCTTAGTGAGCTAGGAACCCTTACAAGAGATGGTAAAATGGTGGTTGGTGATCATAAAGGTATAACAGGGGACTCTACTGTGGCAATACCATGAACTGATTATGGGAGTGTTTGGGACCCACTGCAATGAATATCTGGCTTGATGTACCACTGCTTATTCTAGGAAAGTGCCTTTTTGGATAAGTGGAGTGGGTTTGTTGTTGTTGTTTTTCTTTGTTTTTTTTCCCCTGTAGAGTCAATGTTCTGAGGTTTGATAAGGAGAAAATCAAACCAAAGCAGCCTTTGGCCTTTTTCCCTTTGTCTTGCGAAAGAAAAATAAATATACTTTTTACTATTACTTCTCTCTGCCAAGATGTTCCATTTTTTTCTGCAAGGCGTTGGTGGTAGGTCTGAGCAATCTGTTAGTTATTATGGAGAAAAGCATTTTAAAGTTATGTCCTGAAGTGACTCACTAAAATTAGGAGTGTGGAATGAACATGAGATAAATGGAGCATAAGCACATGTGGAAAGAAGGCTCTGCAGACCATGACTACATGCTATCTTTGGGACTGGAACGGAGGGAAAGCACAGCATGTGGTAGTGATTCCTAATCCAACCAGGTATCGCCCCATCATTCATGACCTGCAATCTATCTGAAGCAAGGCATTTTAGTCTCACTCTGAAGGTCTGGATGTTATGGAATAGGAAACTCCATGAGATATTGTGTTGCTTTTTCCCTGGGTGATGGACTACAGCCTCCCTTAGTAGTGACAGTGTCTGTGCTCTTGTAGACCTAAAAGTGGAAAGCTTGTGCTGCAGCCACTCATTTTCCCACCTGCCTTTCAGAGCCTGATCTAAAGACCCTGGAGTCTGTATTTTTGTGATTTTGAGAGGCTATGAAAGGACTGGTGGGGTCTGGTGTGCAGAGAAGTTTTATTGTGACTCCTTGAGTCAAGAGCCAGGGAAACAGTTTCTCCTTGAGATGTAAAATAGTTGCCTGTGCTCTCTTCATTGCTGATATGCAGTCAAGGATGATGGGAAGTGGTGAGAAGGCACTAGCTGTTTCTTGCCCTGTCTCCTTTGTCCTTGAGCTCATGAAGGTTAGCTGGTACCCAGGTGTGTAGCACATCAAGGAGAGAAGGCAGGAGTCGGGACTGGAGATACAGAATTGGACAGCGCAACAGAAGAGGAGTAAGGAAGGATCAGTAGGGTGATCCTGGACCTGGTCTCCTGGGAAGAAACTGAGTGATGATTATTTTCTCTGTGCTGGCTGAGACTGCTCCTATGCCAGGAGCCCTTGTGTTGGGGGGGATCTAGGATGCACAGTAAGTAGTAATGTATGGCTCTTTTTTCCCCTGTTCTTCTCCTCCCTGTTTCTTCTCCCTCCCCCCAAAACGTGTAGTCCAGGAAGGCTGTGGTGCAAAGCAGGTTAAGAGCCCTTCTTGGGGGAAGGTGCAGTTACCTGCCTTAATCATATACACGTTGGGAGCTGAGGTCTGCCTGGGGCTGGTTTATCCTCAGCAGGAGAGAAGAGGAAAAACAAAGCTCTCCACATGCTCTGTTTGGATATGCCATTTGTGAACTCCGGCACTCTGGTCTGTCTTATGTACTTCAGGTTCATCTCTCTCAAGTATTTGTGACCATTCCCTGTGTCCACTTGGCTTGTGGTCTCTCTGGTACCTTCTTTGCAACCATGCCTGGAACTCAGACGAATAGGCGTAGTCCAGAAGAGAAAACTACAGGAGGAAGTCACTTCAGCTGCACCCTGCCATTACAGCTCAAGCTGAGATCTTGACCTTTAAATTTGTCTATAATGATGGAGCCAAATAGCAGCTGCCATGGCTCTGCAGTATGTTGGTAGAGGTACGAGAGGTAAGAAAGTACTCTTCGCAAAGTGGAATCTATGGCCAGGGGAAAAAATAGGTAGGCACATAAAGTCTGGCAAGTTAAATATGAAAACACCATTAGGCTATGGAAAACATTGTTTGAAAAACAATTAACAAAATATATTAAAGCTACCAATGTTATTGTTTTTTCCAACTGCAGAAGGAACAGGAATCCTGCTAGAGAGATGGAACGTCAGTAGGAGATGAGAGATTGAAAGGGAGTTCAGAGATCAGTTTGAAGCAAACCAAAATTAATTTATGCATCTGGCTGCAGGTAAGAGGAACTTGGGGATGTTTCGCTACGCTGTAATCCCTCCTTGAGGGGGATGCATGCCACAGTCTCTTGAGCATCACTTTGTCCATGGAATACACGTCAGGACTGAATGAACAGACAGATGATGGGACCTGATGGGGTGCATCCACGAGTGCTGCGGGAGCTGGCTGATGTCATTGTGAGACTGCTGTTTGTTATGCTTGAAAGGTTGTAGAGACCAGGGGAAGTGGAAGGAAGCAAAAGTCACTCCTATCTTGCCTATCTTCAAGAAGTGCAAGGAAGAGGGTCCAGGGAACTACAAGCCAGTCAGTGTTACCTTGACGCCTGGGAAGGTGATGGAGCAAATCCTCCTGGAAGTCATCTGCAAACATGTTAAGGACAAGAAGGTGATTAGGAGTAGCAGGCATGGATTTACAAAGGGGAAATCATGCCTGGCTAAACTGATAGGCTTCTATGATGAAATGAGCAGCTCAGTGGACAGGGGAAGAGCATTGAATGTTGTTTATTGTGACTTTAGTAAGGCTTTTGACACAGTCTCCGTAACAGTCTTGTAGAGATACTGATGAAATGTGGACTACATAAACACAGTGAGGTGGATTTGAAAACTGACTGAATTTCTGGACTTGAAGGATGGTGATGAGTGACACAAACTGCAGGTGGAGGCCAGTAACTAGTGGTACACTCCAGGGATTTGTGCTGGGGCCAGTACTGTTTAACCTCTTTATTAATGACCTTGATGATGATGGGATGGAGTGCAACCTCGACAAGTTTGCAGATGATGCAAAAGTGGGAGGAGTGGTTGATACACAAGGTGGTTGAACTGCCTCTCAGAGCAACCTCAACAAGCTGGAGAAATGAGCTGACAGGAATCTCATGAAGTTCAACAGAGAGAGATGCAACTGGTGAGAGGTAACTCCATGCACCTGTGGCCAACAAGTTGACCAGGAGCCAGCGGTGTGCCCTTGTGGCATAGGCAGCCAACAGCCTGCTGGGCTGCATTTTGTAGAGCATTGCCTGCAAGGTGAAGGGAGGCAATCCTTCCCCCGCTACTCAGCACAGGTGAGACACATCCAGAGTGCTGTGTCTGGTTCTGGGCTTCCCAGTTAAAGCGAGACATTGGACATACTGGAGCAAGTCCAGGGAAGGGCCACTAAGATGAGAAAGGGACTGGAGCATGTGCCATACGAAGAGAGGCTGAGAGAGCTCTGATCATTTTTCTTGGAGAGGAGCAGGCTTGGGGGGTGTCTTGTCAAAGTGTATAAATACCTGATTGGAGATGGGTGGGGTAAAGAAGACAAGCCAGACTCTCCTCTGTGGAATCCAGTGACAGGATGAGACACAATGGGCACAAATTGAAATACGGGAAATTAGAATGAAAGAAATGGTGGTGAAGCACTGGAACAGGTTGCTCAGAGAGGTTGTGGAGTCTCTGTCCTCAGACAAGGTCAAAAGACAAGAGGACACGGTCCTGAGCAACCCTCTCTAGGTGACTCTGCTTTGAGCAGGGTGGTTGGACAAATGATCTCCAGAGGTGCCTTCCAACCCCAGCACCTGTGTGACTCTGTGACTAGATTGGGCCTGGCCTGAGGCCTGGAGAGCTCCATTGATGAAAGGGCTGGGAATAGCTTAAGGTGCTTTCCAAAGAGCTTCCCCAGCATCTTATGAGTCCGTCCGTGGTGCTGCAGTGCTTGGAAGGATTTGCGGAAGGATAAGGGGTCTGGGAAGCTACAGAGCAATAGGCCTGACATTTGTTGCAGGCAACTGAGTAGAAACTGCACTAAATTCTAAACTTAGTGGCTGTATGGATAAAGGTGGCATTTTATGAACGTGTTTTCTGTAAGGGAAGGTCAGCCACCATCGAGCACAGGGACAAGGGGGAACTCTATCATAAAATGAGGGACACCTGAATTTGGCAAAGTCATTCGGTGAAGTATCTGGCATAAGAGGGAGTATTCCCAAATGGTTGAGGAAAGTAATTGGTTGAAAGAGCGTGTGTGTGTGTGTGTGCATGTATGTATGTGTGTGTGTGTTCAAAGGAGTATTCAGAACTGAAGTCTTGGGGTGGGAGGCGGCAGCTCTATGAAACACTCATCTCAGTTCTTGTGGCAGCCACCCAAGCAGCGTGAGCGCTGGGAGTTCTTAGCAAAGGAGTAGAAAACAGCAAAACAGTTTCCTGCCACAGTATAAAGCCTAAAGTCTAGCGATAAGGGTTTTCCTTTTCCTTCTTTTTTTTTTTCTTCCTGTTTTTCCTGGTTCATTCGTAATTAGATGGGTTCTTCACAGCACAGCTGCATGACCCTTCTTTCAGCCAATGCATTAGCTGAATGTATGGTGTCACGTCCTCCCTGATTTGCATGTTATCTCCAAGTGTTCAGACGCAATCTTACGCCTTTTCTGTTCAGAAAAAGGAAGTGCCAGACCACAGAGTTATAGGTACGCTCAGAGACACTAACCTTTTCAAAATCTTGTCCAACTGAGCAGTGACTTCCATGGTGTCTTGAAAGCAGGGACAGGTGAGTAGTATTTGCAGTTTCTGTGAGTGGGATTTGCAGTTTCAGAGGAAGGTAGAGCGCCAGATTTCCTGTGTCTCTTATGTGGAAGAAAGGACTCTGTCCCCTCAAGGCTGTGTTTGCTTTCTCTTCTACAGTTTACCAGCTAAAAACGATTTACAGGATTCAGCAGGCTGTGTTGTGGAGGGAGGGGAAAATAGGTATGTAAAAAGCAGAGTGGGGTTTTTTCGCTGCCTGTAACACCCCCAGCACATGCTGGCATTTCTCTGCAGGAGAAGAAAATGTTCTGGGAATCCAGAGCTAATGATTGGTGTATCAGCTGCCTCTCCTCTGTGCCCCAAGCCCCGATGCCTAGTGGTGAGCGATGGCTCCGCGGTGTTGCATTTGGACACCTCCCAGTGCAGCTGACAAGTCATTTTCTGGCTACATGGAGAGTTCAGTATGTGACCCAGTCGCAGTAACCAGGGGTGAACG
>WAAD01034477.1:2630-30046 GCA_013389945.1 Fregata magnificens | reverse complement strand
GAAATTAGTCAACAGTGCATGACTCGAAATCATGTTGTAAAGAAGATATTGGTGTTTAACTCAATATAACTTCATTTATGAATCTTACTCAAGGAAGGAAAGTACAATAGGAGAAGAATCATTATAATTGAACACTTTTTCTGTAGAAGAATTTGTATTTACTTATGTAAAATCTGTGCATGACAGAGTTATGTTACCACAACAGATAGAAAAATGGCTGTCCTCTTGAACTTTTAATGTCAATGAATTCTTGACAAAACTTGCTAATTTCACAGGAGAGCATGAGGAAATCATAATACAGAAGCATTTTGAAAGTTTCAGATCAGAAAGAAGATCAACTGAAAGCATTCGTGTTTTACGTTACATTTGTAGCCAGTTCTACAGCTGTTGACTGCTGGCTCCCACCACGGTTACTTGACCACAGAATAAATCAAGCTGCCATGTAGGAACAAAGTCCTTATGTTTGACATTTACTGTTATCACATGATAAAAAGAGAATTGACTATAAAGTTTGAGGAAAGACAAAGTATACAATGCCAGTATTTAAAATTCTTTAGCAGTAAGAGAATCAGTAAAATGTAAATACAATGTCACCTTTTGAAGCTAACAAACCCATTAAGGACATGCTATTGAGACTAAATGAAAAAAAAAAAAACCCAAACAACACTTTTAGAAGGTATAAAATAATTTTTGTTACTCTTTTGGGGAAATAATTTTTTGCTGTTATGCTAATGAATTATTTTATGTATGTCTGAATAGGGCTATGAAGAAAATAATTTGGAGCTGACAAAGCCATCTCTTCGCTGTTAACTGGGACAGATTCCAGCTTTTAGCTTACCCGTCAGCCCAGACAAGTCTCTCCCCAAACATCCAGAATTAACCTATAATCATACCTTTCTTGTCTGTAGCACCAAATATGTGTGACTCCACGCATATCCAAGGCCATTATAGCTTATTCATCTTTTGTTTTAAAGAACATGTCTGGAATGCCACATGCACTGCCAGCTCTGAGGTCTGATAAAATGAGAATCCCCAACCAGTACTTGCAGTGACATTTGAATCCAGCTGTATATTGTGTGTGGACCAAGTCCAGGCAGACATTATGAATTGGAGAATCATACTGAGAGACTCATAGCAAAAAGCTCACAAGTGCAAAGCTAGCTTCATTATAAAGAGTGAGACCATTCATTTGGCTGTTTCCAATCACTGATCATGTTAATTAGGAGAATGAGGCATGAAACAGCAATAGGCTAGAGATCTTGCCAATACATTTTATTTGTATGCATGGGTATATCTGAGGCTGGGTAGAAGCCTTTTTAAGATGGTTATCAGTCCATTCCACTGTACGTCGTCCTGGCTGAAAAGGGAGTCCCGGGTTGGGAAGAGAAGAGACACATGCACTTTTTCTACTGCTCTCTAGTATCTTTCATCTCAGTTCATAAAAAGTACCTTATGTTAAATTATATATGATTAAATACACAATCTTGAACCCATTTACCCTCTAAGAACTGTCTTACCACCAAACTATGGAGTGAATTAAGTTGTGGTCTTTGTATAGTTGATAATACACTGGATAGACAGCAATAATGTAGCAATGAACAAAGGAAAGAATAACCTACAGGGAAGAATTCTGGTCCATTGTTCTTGTGTAGTTGCAGACATCTCTTCAGATTGTAATGACAAAGGAGGTCCTAACCTGCAACTGTTTGAGGAGGCAACTGTTTGTAGGACTCTAGAGTCCACCCCATGGACTCTAAAGAGTCCTAGTCACCCACTCAGTTTCTAAATTTCACTTTTGGGAGACAAGTATTGCCTGTTTGAATTTATCATGAAGTTCTCTTATCCTCAGCACAAGCAAGGACAGCAGCCTGGTTCTCATGTCTGCTGCTGAGCTGTAACATAAATATAGAATGGCACAGGGAAAGCTCCTAAACCTACTATCACTTTTCTTTTCCCTACTTTGAGCAAACTACACAGGAACACATCCCCTTGATGTTTACGTGTCAGGTAACAATAACTCGTGCTAGTATTTTGGTGTACTCATTTAACTGTTGTCTGATATAGTCCGTGAAAAGTGGCAGTGAAAGAAACTGGATCAAACTAGCACATGGTTCTCTCCAGTTCCCTAGACCAGAGTTCTCAAGCAAGCTAGCAGAAAAACAGGGACTACAATGAAGCATTAGGTACCAAAAAGCAGCTTGAAATGAAAAGACACTCTGATATATTTTTATAGATTTAAAATGCTCACAATTGATCACTCTTTGTAAGACAGTTAAATCTGTCAGAACTGTAAAGGTATACTTTCAAAGCATTGTCCACGGCTTTCACATTGATTCGGTGGCTTTAGTGACAAATGCAAGCAAAAGTCCATTTAAAGACAACCCTCTGGGTTCACTACAAAAAACCTGATGGTGGTTTCCACACTGTTGCCAGACTGTGGCATTCATGTTTTTAAGGGCTAGTGAATTCTGGCACTTGCTGTCAGTACTGTGATGTAACAGCTGCTTTCTGTTGATGAGACTGTGAGTCATGAGAATCAAGACCTATTCTTAACTGCTATTGTAGAGTATCTCACTAAAAACACAATGAATTGTTAATTCCTTGAATTTGGAGTCAGGTCTTTACAAAAAGCTACTTGGCTACTTTCAGTGTCACCGTGCTCCAGAGTAAAATGGGGAAGTTAAACAAGATGTTTATAAAGTCTTTTTATCCATAGTGTTCAAAAGTGCTACATACCTAATTCATTTCACCATCTCCAATTAAAAATAATAGTATTCAGTATTAGTATTTTTTGAGGTAGGAAGAAAAGGGATGGGCTTTCTTTGGAACCAGAAAATGATTTTATGTATATCAAAAAAAAGGAAAATTGAAGGAAATTAGAATATTTCTTACTTGAAGAATACTTGCCAATGTGTTGCTAGATAGAGCTGCTGCAAATATTATCCAGGTCAGCAGCAACCAAACTTTTCAAAATGATAATTTTTCATGTGGGCAATAGTATATTCCTTTACCACCTGATTTTTAACTGAAGACATGCCAGAAGTAATGTGATTTCACATTCCAGGCCACTCAGCTTTGTTTGGAGGCCTGTACTAGATCAGCCTTGTGCCGATCTAGTGTCTTAAACAGTAGAGCCATGTGCATCAGGGATTCAGATAGACTTTCTAACAAAATATGTGTTCACAGAATTCACAGGACCTGAATTAGAGTCACAGTGTCTGGGAGAATTCATATGCAAAGTATATCTATTTCTGCATTATCTTCCTAGGAAACCACATGATAGTGCTTCAAAATATGTTCTATTGGAAAATTATATCCTTGAGTGTTGTTAATATTCTGGTGACAGGAGAGAAAAATGTGAAAATTACACACTCAACAGATTACAAACACTGGAAAAATATATTTATGAATTCTTGAATTGAGAAATAGCATAGAAACCGTAACCACAAAAATTGCTATGACTAGAAATTGTGCTAAAACTGTAATTACACATTAATTGCTTGGAGTTTTTTTAATTAAATCAAACCAGAAGTCATTTCTGCAATAATTTCTGAGTTTTAAACTCAGACAGCCATTAACACATCTCAAGGGAATTTAACAATTTACTGTACTAGTATTTCATTTAAATATTTCCAAAAGTTGCTTTCAGACATGCTTTTAGAAACAAAAAATCTGAATTTAAGCTCTTTATTTTTAGTCTTCTTTATTTAAATTTTTAAGTGTAATTTTTTAAATAACATTTTTAAAATTTTATCTTGGTAATGTGGGTTTTTTTAAGTATTCAAGCTGAAATATTCCATTCCATGATCATAGGTAAAATCATGGACACTTCAGGACACAGAGACTGAAGCTTCATTCTGGGACTTTGCTGCTTTAGCTTCACAGTTAGGCAGAACTAAACCATTACTATCACCTACCCCTTCCTAATAAAAAAGCACACCCAGTGGCTTTTGAATGCTTCAGAATGTTTAATATTATTAATCAAGCAGATCACTGGAGTTAATAGATTTTTTTCCGCTTGAGTTCATAGGAAAATCTGACTTTTTGTCTTTTCAGAGAACAGATAGATACACAAAACATCTTTGGTATTTTTCAGAAGTTTTAGAGAAATAAAGTAATATTTCAAATATTTCAATTTTCTCACTCAAGCTACCACCAAAGTAAATAAAGTCATTAAATTCTGCAGTCAGCTAAATTTCTACTGCTGGGACTACACCATTTTCAGTTAGCCAGTAGTCAATTAGTCCATGTAACTGCACCAGCACTGTTAAAGATAACCAAGATTGCAGGGTTAAAGGTGGATCTGGAAATACAATTCAGTCTGATAAAATAGTAGAGAGGAATGTATTCTGAAGAGATAGCTTTAGCTAGCTCCTCACCCACTATGCCCATTCCTGTAATTTCTCAAGGCTTCTGTCTTCTTTTGTGGTCTGTATATGAAATCTGAGTGCCTAACTTGGGCCTGTAGAGCATTAAGGAGCCTAAGAGTTTCATGCTCACTAGAAAACTAAACCATATTTGGGTATATCCAAGATGATGAATCTGGAAGTGCTCCTCAGAACCTAAATCCAGCTCTGCAGCTCTGGCCTTGTCCTCATTTGGTATCAAGCAAACTCAAATGTCCCTCAGGGTCTTTTCTCCACTCTGCTCTCCTTCCACCTCCTGCACATTGGACACATGGACCAGAAATAAGCTGGGATGTTCTCCCACCAGGTCCCCAGTATGGTTGTGATGTGAAGCCAACCTACTACTTAATGTAGACTGCATCCCTTAAAGCTTGATCCTCTAGCTCTGAAGCCGGTAGATAAATCTAATTGCTTTCATTAGTGCACAATGAGAAAAATAGTGAGTTCTGTACAGCAGCTATGGATGTCTCCCTCTTCACAACTGGAAATACTGTCAAGCTGACTTCTTAGTATATCTCAGAATAAAAGGTGTGAGTGTTCCTTTGATGCATATGGTTTTCTGCCCAGCAAGTAAAATGCATAGTTTATTACACACTATGATATTCTGTAGCAACACAAGCATGCAATCATTGCATACATAATGCACAAAATTCATCTAAAGATTTATGCATAACTAAGGTTAACAAATGAGGCATTAATAAAGACTATGAAGTGCTTTCTGTGAAACAGCTCACAGGCCATCATCTGCCAGAATATTTACATATTTTACCCCCATTGTACTTTATTGCAATGTCTGTATGACAGAGGGAGTTCATACAGCTCTAACTTACAAAGCTTGTATAATAACTTGTGCTGCTCTGTTTTAAACCCAAAGGAAGTAATGTTCCTACTATTGCTAATCAAAACAAACTTGCTCCTACACAATTATAATATTCTGACCTTTTAAAACTGTATATTAAGTATTTGAAAGCATGTAGTGCTAGTGAGTGTTGTGGGGTATTTTTGCCTTTAACCTCATGCACCACATGAATACAAATTGATTATCAGAAACAAGTCTAGGAAAATTAAATATTTTCCACTCAATCTTTGGGCAAAGTAATGTCTTCCTACATCAGACTTTTTGAGTTGTTATTGTTGTGTTAAAGGTTAAAGTAGCCTAAGTTGTCGTTATAAATCCGGTCATGCTCAGTGCATGGAACTATCATGATTACGGATTATAAATCCGGATGCGTTCAGTGCACTGAACCATCACGATTATGGATGCACAAATAACGTACTACACCTTCAGTCTAGTCACGTTCCATGAACTACCATGGCCACCCTTAAAGAGTTTGGTCGCGTTCAGTGAGAACTATCACGGATAGATTAATGAATAGTGCCATTTATTAAAGCAACAGATGCGCAGGTTCTTTGGATTGCCGGGGATAAACTCACTGTCTGCAAAGCACGTGCAAATACCAAGACTATGAGTAATACTGCTTGGCTACAAATGCATTAAAAGATGTAAAGCTACTCTATAGAGATTTCTAAGTTGCGCGCAGAGGCAGTTGGTATGACCAAGTGTTTGAATCTTACCCAAAGGTGTCCCGATGGGGGGGAAGAGAGGCTCAGCCCGTCGACTGATCCCAGAAGTCAGTGGTACATGATGATGGTATCTTCCCTAACATCCTCTCTCTCTTAAGCTATATTTATACTACTTTTACCTTTCAAGTGGAGCTTGAGTGACTCTAGTTATACATATCTTTGTTATGATTGGTTTCTTTGATTCAATATTCATATCCCAAAATAATCATTGGTCACTTCTACTGATGTCTATTGATTATTCAAATCAAGATGGTAAGGGGATATCCAAGCAACATTTCTATAGTTACAAGACTCAAACAAAACTTCTCTATTCGATTCTTCATTGTTTCATCCAGTTTCTATTAGTTACCTAATACAAAACAATAATTACCTGGTGAGGGTTGTATAGCTATGAGTTTCAAAATGCATCTACTACTAGTAACTGAATAGCTTGAATCTTGTTGCCTAGCTACTGCCTAAATGAGAGGTGGGTAGCTTTTGGGATGGAGGTGTGTTTTGATATTATAATGATATTATAATGAGCAAAGTTCACCAGAAGGACAGCATTTTGTCAAAAGTATGACAGGCCATTGGCCCAGGGTAGTAACTATGCAGCTTATCATTGTTGCATGGTACTTTCAAGTTCCTCTAGTATCACAGAGCCTGGCCGTGGTGTCTCCACTCCGCTCCATCCTCCGTGCAGCTGCTCTTAGAGTCGGCACACCAAGTTCCCCTGGTGTAGCTAACATCTAAGGTTGCAGGCCTAGGGAACTTCCATGGAATGGATGCCTTGCATGTCAGCCGCACTCCACCTTGGAAGCTATACCTTTCTTTAAAATGTGAATATAAGTTTAATTTATAGGTCACCCCCAGCAATTATTCCACAAGTATTTAGAGATGTATGTTGTTATTTGGAGTTCGTATGTGTGTGCACTACATATACATGTATACATATTTTCGTATATATGAGAGTATATATATATACATAAAATATATCGTAGTCACCATTGAATATAGAAATACTCACATGCACATATATGCACAGACACACACAAACCCTTCATAAGTTCAAGAAACATACTTTTATCACAAAAATCTTTATGTTCTATGTGAACATCACAGCTTCAGCAAACATTCATTAACAGCACTGTGAGAGATGGCTGCTGTGTAACAGACACACTCACACCTCACACAGAAAGGAAATTAGACAGAATTTTCAAATATATCTACCTCAAAGTAGTTCAAAGATTTACAGTTTACTATGTCTGTTTGTAAACAATTGCATTAGGATATTTGAGATGAAAGACTGTATTTTCCAGTATATTTAGGCACATAAAGCTGAGATGAGACAATGCAGGTTATATGCCTTTGTCAGTAGATTTCCCAGTCTAGCATAGTAGTCCACAGTTATCAGCAATATAAAGTAATTTATTTACCTGCCAGACAGAACTTCTGCTCTGTTTACTACTACCTACAGCTGAGGTGCACACTGGTTATTTGGACTGATGGTATCATCTCTGCCCCAGCAGGACAAAAGCTGCTATATTAGTCTCTAGAATTGAGTTTAGTTCAGATTCCTAAAATAGTCCAACATACCGGGTACGAATGCTCTGTCCTCTACCCGTTTCTTGGTGGCATTTACAAAAGCACCTAAGATAGATATCTCAAGGTGGTTTAAAAGAAACTAAAATTCCTAAATCACCACAGCTGCTTTGAAAATTACTTTTGACAGCACCTGGATTTTTTTGGTACCTGAACACTTTTTAAAATCTGACCTCAGGAGGCTTCTCAGGAACACTAAGGTGAGAAATCAGACCGGAAGACAGTAGTTCTTGTGTTTCACTACTGTGCTGGTAACATCTGCATCCTTTTAATCTTGTATTTATTTAAGATGGAGAGATTTACAGTAGAATAAAGTCAGTAGAAAAAATACATCTGAATTCTAATTACATTTGTGCAGGGGTGGACATGGAAAGGTGTCCTTAACAATTAAATTTTCATGTTAAATTTTAAGCCACCTTTTAAAAATGCAGTATTGAAACAAAACAAATATTCTAAGTCTAAATCATCCAAACTTTCCAGATTTCATTTTTTTATGGACCAAATAAAGGTCAAAAAAATTAAAGTCATTGTCACAGCTGGGAAGTTTCCTATGTTTGACATAAGCAATGTAAAAAGGTCAATTTTAAAAATATGACTGATATTTAGCATATGATTCAAGAATTTGCTGATTTATTCTTATGTGCATGTAACAGATCAGTTCAATATGTGAGCTAAATCACATTTCTCCAACATTTTTTTTATTCCTGTTCTGAGTCTCACACTCCATAGTATGTGGACAAGAATTTTTGGCCAGTTTTCCATATGTGAAAGCTATCTAGTTGATATAATATCTCAAGATGTTATTTAAAAACTACTTGTGCTTTTGAGCCAGTAAGTGACCAAAAAATGACCTTTAAGTAACATATTTATGATCTGAGAGAGATGCAGAAGAAATAAATATAATAGACATGAAAAAATACCATCATCTAAAAGCCATCAAAATTGGATGCTATACTTTTACTAATATACTCTGTGACCTGGGATGGTCTTTTTTCTTTGCCATGGGATTTCCCTCTTTAGTAAAGTAAACAATTACTAACTAGATCTGGTAGATCTCCCACAAGGGAACACTTCTCAAGATTCTCTGCATTTTACCCTCTATGCATGTTTGGTGTGCTTTTAAGTCCTTTTTGGTCTTTAGACTGTGTTTATAATACTGTGTCTTTCACCCTCCGGCTCATGTACTGTTTTTCTTTATGTCTGGGTAAGTAGGACATTCTTTCCTGGAGCTGTAGCCCTGTGTTTTAAATTTGCACGTCAGTCCAAAGCATAGTGAAAAAGAGATGCACATTGACTTAGTCACAATTATAAAAGCTGATCCCTTTCTAATTAAGGTAGTGACCACACCCACCTACATGCAACACCACCCCCACCCCCAGAAAAACCCAACCTCCCCCAAACAGATCTAGACAAAAAAAAAACAAACAAAAAAAAACCCCCAAAAAAAGGTGTATGTTTCAATGGACTGAATGCTCGTTAGCAGTTACAGTACTTTACATGTGTTCCTGGACTGCATCTTCCAGCTTAGATTAATCAGAAGGAAATTGCTTTGCACTCTCCAAGATGGCTTGGCAGCATGAACCAAACTGTAGTACACAGGGACAACTAGAAAGTTCACTTCAGAAGTGTGCACCTGATCCAAAAATAATCGCCAATAAATATAGAGACAGTCACAGCAGTATAAAATATGTTGATTTTCTGTTTCTCTCTCACACATCTTTTAAAGTTCACTTACTTATGTCTTCTGAAGCTACTCGTACAATTAAGAAATTTCAGGGAAATCAAGTCATTTTACTGCTACAAATCTCAGGATTTCCAAGGAGTTTTCTGCATAAACTTTAAAGGACAGCACTTGTATTTTGTCTCAATGTTATTTCTTTTTTCTTTTTTTCCCCGCCGCTAGGTCTTCTGTTATAAACATGGAGAAAGTTAGCTTTACTTTGTCATCTCATTCATGCTCTTAAAATGGTATTCACCCAAGCCAAAAAGTTCTCTGCTTGTCCCTCATATGGAGGACACTAGACACAGTCTTTACAACATGCAGCTGAATCTATGTACCTGATGGTTTACAGAAGAGAGAAACTTAGTAGACCTAATGAAAATTCATTGGCTGTAGAAATATAGATTTCCCCAACTGTTCTACCTAAAAGAGTGGTGGCTTCTCTCTTATTTCAAAACCAGATGAATTCTGCTGCTGTAGCAAGCAGATGTTAATCACTTTGTCAAGTACGTAAACAGAAAGAAGCAAGACACGGAGAAAGGAATTAGCAGACAAGAATAAAGAGTTATGTGTGTCCTCAGTTGCACACTTGGTCATGTAGTGATATGTGGGTAGAGTGGGAGTCAGAAAGTGTCAGGAAATATGGCTGTAGTATGAAGGAAGAGCTGGAGAACAATAAGGTAACATTAGGGAAGACAACTAGAGATATCGCTAAGGTAATGGCAGTAGGTTAGTGTTTGGCACTGAGAGAAAGGACTAAGTAGGAAGGGAAACAATGCTTGGCAGGTAAGAATGACATGAATTGCCTAAGAATCACAGACACCACCAAATTATTTTACACGAAGCTAGTAAATAAGTGTAACATTACTAACAACATTTGGTCATTACAGCTAAAAGCCACGTTTCTTTATACAAATACTCTGCATGTTTGTACTTTTATGAGTATGGGACTCTTAGTGTGATGTGTAATGATACGCCTATGCATTACTGGAAATTATGTCATTGCCAGTTTAATGGATTTATTGGATTATTCCCTGTATGGCTTTATATGTTTAATTTGTGTATTTTCTTTTACTTCCAAAGAAATGAAATATCCTCATAGCCAATACAGATAATTGACTTTCTATTCTGGGATCAATATAAGCTTTAAATGTTCAAGCTTAATTCCCCAGATAGCATAGATTGTTTAGCTCTTTCCTGAATCAGACAGCTTGGTAGAATAGCTCCTCTGATTCTAGAGGGCTAAGCAGATAAACAACTATAAATATCTAAAGCTGTTCTAAAAATATAGAAGAAAATAAAATTATATAAATTCCTCTTAAAACAACAGCAAAATTTCTTTTCACTTCACTGTAATCTTCTGTATTCTCTACTACTAATATTCACCCACAAAAATTGCTCAGTGAATTTAATTAGGGATCCTAGCTTTACTGAAAGATAGTGACAAGTGTTTCCTAGTCAGCTAATTATTTAACAAGAGAGAATTTGGAATGTCATGAGAGAATTGTATTTTATGTCATTCACAATTTATTTAGTTGTCCCTGTGTAAAGCTTTTCCCACAGAATAAGTGAAATAAATTCACTTCATTGTCATGGATCAGCCTGACAGCATCCTAGACAGGTAACTGCTGATCTGATTGAATGTGGAAGTTAACAAGAAGATGGCAAAGGCAAATACCAGAGTGAGTAACAACCCAGAGTGGATGACACTTAAAAATGAGTAAATCTAGAAATCTTGCAGAGAAAACAATCACAAAAGTAAATCAAAGTCATAGATCAAATAAGAGTAATTCTTATCGTTTCTACGCATAGAGCCAGTGTGTCTTTGGCAAAACCATACTGCTAATGTATACAACTGTGTTTCTTCAGCTGCTGCATATAGATGGATAAGGGTAATTCATAGAGTTCAACAGGTTTTATATTTTTATATATATATTTCTTGCTACCTAAACTACACTCATCGTGTTTTAGTTATATGTCAAAATTCCATTCCATTCAAAAGATTTATCTAAAATCTATGAATTTTTCAAAGTGACTCTCAAATTTTATATACTAGGGTATGTGGTAAGCATTCTAGGTTTGGCAACATTTGAGAAAGGTTTTCCCAGTGCACCACGTTCTGCAAAAAAACCCAAACAGCAACAAAAAAACCCATCAAAAATAAAAACCAAACACTGCAAAGACATTTTATCTTAGGTCACCATATTGTTTTTGTAATTCAGCATATAACCAGGGTTCAAAATATATCCAGCCATTCCTCAAACTGTCTAAAATTGTTTGACCTTTTTTTCAGTTAATGAAAGGCACATACTAACACAAAATCAAACTCCTGAAGGAGCTTGCATCTCAATAAATGCCTGTAGAAGAGTAGAAAGCAATCTGTCCAATTACCCTAACTTCTAAGACAGAAGTTTCAAAAGCTTCATAAAGTTTATTGTCTACAAGATAAAAAATTAGTAGTTGTCTTCATTTTCAGAAGTAATTAAAAATTCTTCAGTTCAGAATTCCTAAGTTTTCCCTTCTGAAATATTACATTAAACCATATGTAATAGCTAAAAGCGAATTATTTCTAGACACAGAGGAGTGATAAAAAATATATGGCAGTAGATATTATGCAAAAAGTTTATGCAGATAAATACTTGAACTGTTACATGTCAAATTATATGCACAGACACTTAATTTTACTTCCATCTGTCCATTGGCATCACACAGTAACAACAAATGTCACAGAGAAAAGATTTTAAAAAAATCAGATCACTTACAAGACCTAGTAATCATCCTAGAGACTTGTGAGAATATTTTTAAAATAATAAGCAAGGCATTACAGAAGGCAGTTTTCAAAGAAACTGTGCAGGTACATGAAAAATCAAACCCCAGTCAAATGAAACACAAACTCAATAGTTTGAAACAGGGAGAAGGACCCTTACCAGCTTTAGGAGAAGAGGTGACATGTAACAGTTTGCCTGAATCCTTTTCAAACATATTGAAAAACAGTTTCTCTGTTTTCTGAAGACTATAAATGGCAAGAAAATTTTAATAAGTTAGCCTTTTCTACAAAAGTTTCACAAAATTGGGACATGATTTAACACCCCTTATTCACATTCCTTATTCACACTCCTATTACTATACATAGCATACAGTACTGTATTTTTAATACAGCATCGAACTAAAATTTTCCTTTCCTTCTCACCTCTTCTCTTTGCTATAAAAGTTAATATTCTTTTTAATTTTCACAGACTAAGAATAATTCTTCAAAGACAGGCATCAGGATGTTGAAACTTTAAGTGCATGTAAATATGGGATGCACATTTAGCAACATTTAGCAATTGTATTTAGGTCTATCTTTGCCCCCCTAAAATCTTGGTCTCTCTTATTTTTTCTTTTCATCTAAGTTATTCACAAAGTTAGTATAATAAAATCACCTTAACCTTTTCTTGTAGTGTTCTAGTTGTAGCCTATGACAGCCCCTAAGATAAGGGGTTAGCAAGTATTAATTTTAATACAATTTTAAACTGGTTTCCTCTTTTATGTTATTAATACATTGGCTTTCATTATAGAATTATAGATCTGTAAAAAAAAGTATATAATAATTAGCAGTGAGCTAATGAGTACCCATGGCAGGTTCTCCTATCCTCCTTTGAACTATTAAAGAATACAGCTGTGAAGACTATTTCTGCCTGTGGCTTGTAGTCCCCTTGGGTGGATTTTATCTTACAAAATGTAGATGTCTATAACACAGAGCTAGTCACTCTAAAAGATCCCTTTTAGTGAAAGTAAGGAACATTTCTAGGTTGTAGGTCTTCTCATCCTAAAGCAGACATCTAAAACCAAACACGTCTCTTTTCAAAGAGCCTATTCTTCTCCATTACTTCTAAAGAAAGCTTCAGTGGGATCCCACTCTTGAAACCTGAAAAATCATATGACAATCATGATCCATCAAAAACTCAACACACAGCAAGACTGCACAGAAGGTTGTTACCCTGTTAGCTAGAGCTGTCTGCCAGAGAACTCAGTATATTTTTCTTACAGAAAGCTGTAACTTTAATCTTGTAATAATTATCTGTTTTTCTAGGTGGTGGTTTGGATGGTGGTTTTGGACAAAATGAGAGAAGCAGCTACTTCAACACTCTCTGGTTCAAGAAATCACCAGCTACTAAATTCCTAAAAATGGGAAGCTAGCTTTCACTGACAAAAAAACCCAATGTGCTCCTTTGGAAATGATATTTTGAACTGTTCTTTGGGTTTCCAGAAACTGCAAGCACTGGTACTGAGCAGGACAGAAGATGACTTTTTTTTTTTTTTTTTCATTGTGAAGAATTTGTTCATACTAGCGTATAATTCAGTGTGTTCCCCCCTTATAGAAAATTGTGTTTCTGGAAACAACAGAATTAAAATGAAGTAATTAAAATGCAAAGAAAGAATGCCACTTTTTCAGTTTCTTTTTGATGAATTGTAGTATTAATCCACTCAAGAGACAAAGTGCAAGAATCATCATTTGGATTCTGAGTTGCTGCTAGTGCTAACAGAAGTTCTTTTTAGTCTAAACTTTTTTTGCTTTGGGTGTCACAAATATAAACCATCTGGTATGCCAGCTGCCCATGTTTCTTTTTACATATACAGCAAGAGTGGGTGGAAAGGCTCCAAAATTGCAGACATTATCCTTTTTCTGCTTATCATCATCATCATCATTATAATCCTCTTAGCATTTTAATATATGACTGCTTCTTTGTGGCCTCTGAGATCTGTCAATATGCTGTAGAATGGAGTTTTGTTTTGCTTCCAGTGAGTATTCTGTGTGATTTAATGGGGACAGAAATCTGGAATATAACTTATTATGGCTTTGCTGTTCACCAGTTGCAATAATTTTATTCCACATGTTAACATAAATTTGATTATTATATTTATCCACTGGTCTGTTTTTAGAAAAGTTGAATTTCTCAATACAAAACGATTTTAAATACTGTTAAAGAGTATATTAAGTCTAACCTCAGGCTGAGTTTTGTTCCCTGCATTTCATTTCACTTACAGAGTTTTGCCAGAGCTTCTCAAAGTTGTGTCATCTGCTGAAGTTCTAACAGAGTAATAATTTAATTACACCTTAGCTACAGTTTATCGCCCTTCTGCCTGAGAAAAGTAAAAAATGTAATTAGGAGTCAAAGGTGAATATCTTGCTCATATAAGCAAGCTGTTCCATGCACAGTTTCATCCAGTTTAAAGGGAATCCCAGGACTCTGGTCCATCATTCTCAATAATTGTCCAGACTGTTATTCAAAGCTTTTTCCAGCCAGTTCCTGAGAAGCCAACTTTCTCTATATAGCATAAAGCTATTATATTCAACATAACTTCTCATGTACATGTCAGGGAAAAAAAAATATCCCGATGGAGAGTTATTTTTCTGTTAGAGTCATCCCTCTGGGTAGATACAGCCCTAGACTAAATGGGGTCTGTGAATCTGGAGGGACATCAGGGACTAAAAATTTGAAGATTGATTTCACAGCTAGGTACTCCATATCTGGGAGCATAATGTGGAAAGAACTAAATGAGCACCACACTAGTCCTTCCTTCAGAAAATCCACCCTACCCCTGAGGTCGTCAAGGGAGCATTAAATGCACATCAAAAGCAAAATATGAGTTAATCAGCCTTATTACTAAAAAACAGAGTAATTGTACTCATAAAGAAAAACCTGCTTGGATTTTGTTCTGTTCTTGCATACTCACAATCTTGTTAACCTTCTGTGCTTGCCAGAACAAGATAATTCAATTCTGAAGACACTATCTTGGAGAAAAGTTGATCTAAAACAGTAATCTTTGGCATGGCTCATTTTAGAGATTATCAAGCTGTAGAACAACCTTTCTGTAGCAATGGTAGAAAAAGCTCTATAAAGGCAGAAATATACAATGAAAAAATGACGTACATAGTGTAATGGTCTTGTTTTGTGAATAACTGATAGATGAATATGGTCCTGTTATGAGGAGGCTGCACAGAGTGCATGAGACTGATGTCTTAGTTTAGAGAAGAGGAACAGGATTTTGGGGAAGGAAAAGAAACAGATTTGTGGTCTTGAGCCTTTATGTGAGATGGTGCAGGTGTATACAAATGTCATTATTTTTTGTCCTGAATTACACAGGAACATTAGTGTGCTACAGGATATAGGTAATCTGAGCCTGCCAGGAAGTATTAGACTTCAGTAAAATCCAAAAGGTGAAGAGTTTCTACACTTACAATAACCCGTTCAAGCTTACTATACAGAAGTACTACATCTAGATATCTAAACTACATGTAAAACAGAATTAAAAAAAAGAAAATTTAAAAATCACAATTTCTTCTGGGCAGAATTTTTTAATGATCTAAGAAAAATCATTAGTGAAAAGTCATATGGCTTTCTGTATGAGGTCTAGGAAAGAAAACATTAGATTTCAGAACACAAACCATCATCCATGCACCTACCCATTAATGGTTAAAAAAGAATTAGTATTTAATTCCTTTCCCACAGTACAATCAGGGAGTCCATCTCTATTGGTTATCCACTTTAATTTACATCAGCATTATGTCTGTTGTTATATTACTACTATGACTAAATCCTGCAAGGGTCTTATCAAAATATCTAGTATCAAAACTCTCCTGTTATAACTCTTCACTAACTGTTTTATCCCCTTAATTCTTTTACGTAAGAGGACAAAATATCCTCTTCTGGGACAGAAGCAAGACAATATAGGTATAACCTACCCATAACCAAGTCCCTTATACCAAATATACCAACTAGCAAAGCTTTTAATTAATATGGTATCCAATGGCCTGGCTTTATTTTGCTTTTCTTTCTGCATTAACGTTTAATATACTTAAAAGTCAGGAAGGTACTAAGCTCATTGAAGAGTAAAGACTAGAAACTAATACTTTTCAATCATAATAACATAATAGTGATTCTATTCTTTGGAATGTCTTTGGACATTTTACTTTTGATCAAACGGATTTATTTTGTACATTATTTTGCAAAGGCATTCACCTATTACAGATACAAATAACAGTGAACAAAATTCTCCAACATAACATTTTGTCTAGAAAAATAAGCCATCTCCTTGTATCTACAATTAACTCTTCCTTCCAGCAGCTTCTCATGCAAGAAGACTAGGGTAACAGTTATTTAGAGACCAGTTAACAGATAACATGTAGTTAGTTAGAAACTACTGAGCAGTACACATAAAAGCCTTTGTAGTTGCTGTTGCTTAATCTAAGGCTTGGTTATTATTTAATGTAAGGAATTATTAAAATTTCAGCTGTTTTCTGATGACAAAAACAGATGAAACTGTTATGCTGTGATGATCCTTCTTGTAGAAGTATATACTTTCTGATTATCTTTTGAGAAAACCATGTATCAAGTTGGAATGGCTCAGTCATGGAATATTTTTTTTTTAAGAATCAATGGAAATTGGTGGATGAAAAACTGGATATGTGCCAGCAGTGTGCTCCTGCAGCCCAGAAAGCCAATCGTATCCTGGGCTGCATCAAAAGAAGCGTGCCCAGCAGGTCGAGGGAGGTGATTGTGTTCCCTCTATTCCACACTGGTGAGACCCCCGCCTGGAGTACTGCATCCAGCTGTGGGGCCCCCAGCACAAGAGAGACATGGACCTGTTAGAGCAGGTCCAGATGAGGGCTAAGAGAAAGAATAGGGGGCTGGAACACCTTTCCTATGAAGAAAGGCTGAGAGAGTTGAGGTTATTTAGCCTGAAGAAGAGAAGGCTCCAACCTTATAGTGGCCTTTCAGTACTTAAAGGGGGCTTATAAGAAGAACAGAGAGAAACTTTTTACCAGGGCCTGCAGTGACAGGAGAAGGGGCAATGGTTTTAAACTGAAAGAAGGTAGATTTAGATTGGACATAAGGAAGAAGTTTTTTACGATAAGGGTGGTGAGCCACTGGACCAGGTTTCCCAGAGAAGTTGTGGATGCCCCATCACTGGAAGTGTTCAAGGTCAGGTTGGATGGGGCTTTCTGATCTAGTGACAGATGTTCCTGCCTATGGCAGGGGAGTTGAACTAGACAATCTTTAAAGGCCCCTTCCAACACAAATCATTCTGTGATTCTATGATTCTGTGAAATTACTGGTGGCTGGATCATTCAGATTATGGGTGCAAGATTTGGTTATGAAAGAAAAAGTATGAAATAGTTTACAAGATGTTAGTTTTCATGCTACTATGAAAAGGACGAGAAAACAGATTAGCTGTGACAAGCCTTAACATGGTTGGGAAACTAGTACCATGATAGGGACTTTTAAAGGAGGAAAGTTAATTTAGGGAATGTTTTATTATTTGCAAATTGCTCAAGACAGAGAGACAAAACATCCTAATAAGGGAAAAGACAAACATAGAAAATAAGTGACCAGCATAGCAACAACAGAAGCTCTTTAGATTATGAAAAAATGAAAAGATCTTTTAAAAAAGGAAGGAACAGGAAAAAAAAAATCAAGGTCAAACCATGCAGTACACCAAACAAAAAGGCTAGTAAGCAGTATGGTACCTAGCAATGGACAGTGAAGACAAAAGGAAATACAGATACTCCAAAGAGGAGAGAAAAGTGAAAGATCTTATAGCCCCATCATTTCAGTGAAAAACTAGAGGCACAGAAAATATCCTTTAGGCAGTGTAATTCTTCACACATACATGAAAATTTGTGACAAACAAATGATTAACACAATTAAAATATGGTAAGAATAGGTCAGGAGATGGAGTTACAGAATAAGGGACACTTTTAGACAAATATAGAATTAAAGGCACCTTAAGGAAGCAAGAAATCATAGTCATGTTTTAGAAAATTAGAAGAGGGCAATAATAAGGATCAAACAGTTTAATTTTATACCTGGAAAGCTGGAACAAATTATTAAATATCCCATTTGCTAACACCTAAAGGATAACAAGGTATCAAGAAACAGAGGACACGGATTTGTCAAGAACAAATCATATCGAAGCAATAGAATTTATATTGACATGGAAATGGCCCAGTGGGTGTGATATACCTAGATTGTAGTAAAGCTTTTGACACTGTCTCAGCTGACTTCTCAAAAGGTATGAAAATACTGCCCAGATGAAATTACTATAAAGTATTACTTTTGCACAGCCTGTTGCAAAAGCTTACTCAGAAAGCAGTAAAAAAACTTCAATACCAAAATGGTAAAACAGAGGCAATTAATTACCCCAACGCTAGTACTGTTCAATATTATAATTATCTGAGTGATGGAAGATAGTACACTTCTTACAGTGATCTGGGAGAGGTTACAAGACCAGACCTATCATTCAAAATTATTTTGATGCATTGGAGAAATGGTGCAAAGCAAATTTGTTAAATTGTAATAGAAGTATTCTAATGAGCAAATACTGAGAAAAGGAACCAGATGTGAGTCAGTAGCACAGTAGAAAAAGTTGGGAGCATTGTGGTGAATCACAGACAAAGATTGAATCAAGAACATCAGTAACTGCCTTTTTAAAATGAAAATACAAGAAATGGAGAAGATCCAGTATAGAGTGACAAATATAAAAGAGTGAGAAAATGGAACTTAACATGGAGCATTGAAAAGGCTGGGTTTATCTAATACAGGAAAGAAAGAAATAAATAAAAGAGAGAGAAGAACAGAAAGTTGCTTTATCGATCTTCATGTATTTGTTATATTTGTATAAAGTTTACCATAGATTTAGCAAAATGCTACAATACACTATTGCTTCAATATCTACTTCATGACGCCTGGAAACTGTGGTCATAAGAAAGGCATCCATTGAGCCAGTCTTTGTGAAACACAGAGCATGATGGTATTCAATGACCCAACCATCTAATTTGTTATTATAATGGTGCAACTGTAACTCACTGTTGTTTTGGACACAGAAATGGACACAGATACTATATATAATAAAAGATATTTTGAAGCAATTCTGTTAGTGAATCTGAGCTTCCTCTTCTAAGCAAGCTGCCAGCAAAATCTGAATGTAGGATCTTTATGGTTGATCTGAGCATGGGTTAGTGCAAAGCTCTTTGTCTTTTTTGAGCATCTGAGTACTATCTTGTTTTCGTGTAGATGTTTGATCCCACTGATAGGTTTCTAGCAAATACCAGAAATTGCACAGAACAATTCATCACAAATCAGGATCAAACCCACTGCTTCCAAGGAAGAAAAACATGGTTAACTATTTGGTTCAGCAAGAGAGTTACCTCCGGTTCCTTCTGGAGGCTGAAAGGTGATAACATGCCCAATTAGGTATCCATGCCTATCAGTTCCTGGGAGTCAGGGCCACTGCTAAGTAGTCACTGGACTGGGGGCAGTCAAATAATAACTTGTCCTTGTACAAAGCCAGTGACCCTGGTGGTCATAGAAACTCATCAAATTTCTGTGCATCATAAAGATGTGAAATATAACTGAAGCCAATAATTTGTGTACCCTAGCTTCTCTCTAAGAAAGGACGTTTTGATGTTTTAGCTATCAGTATAGGATGATAAGAGATGAGATGTTTGGCAAAAAAACAGACCTTGATTTTGCTTCCTCATCATTGCTCTTTAGTACTCCTACCAGTATACTAAAACCAGCCCCAAATCTATATTATAGTCTCTCTTAAGAAGGAACAGCAGGATTGGAGAGGTGTGGCAGTTTGGGAAAGGGCTGATTGACTGATGAAACTCACAGAAAGTGATAGGTAAAACATTCTGAAATGTTATCATTAAGAATTGCATGTGTTATGCAAAAGAAGAAAAAGAAAAAAGCATTATTTGTAACTTGCAATGCATAAAAATTTATAGATGTGATGACATACCATTTCGCAGTGACCAGCTGTGATCTTTCAGTTCAAATGTGCGTTACAAATGAAGCAGCGTGAGCTTGTTGTATTTACCTGTGCAAACATGCAAGTAACCCTGTTGGTAATGGAATGAAAATGGTTAGAACTCTGCAAGAAAATAATTGTTTAATAAATGTTGTATGTTTTTGCATAAACCCCACCATGCAACCATGTACCTTTAATGACAACAAGCAGAGCTTATCTTTTGGATGTTAAACCCGTGATGCTATTTTTTCCCTTCAGTGAACAAAATAGCACTTGCAAGAGTCTCCTTAGACAAACAAGACTCTTGCAACTGAGAGGTGAAAGGGATAAATGCAGATGATGACAATATTTGCACACTTCTAGCTTACTCTATGACGCACTATTGAATATTGCTCACATGCTGTTATTAATGTAGACATTTGGGACCTAGATTATGAAGCTGATAACTTGTTATACCAAGTAGTGTTCTAAGGAGATAATTAGTAGTGATAAAATGCTAACTCTTCTGACTGGGGGAGAAAATGTTTGTGGCCAGCTCATGAATCATGTGTCATTTTATACTAAATCTATAAGCTAACCTGCCTTAGGAGTCCCTAAAAGTTTGGTTTTTTTTTTTTTATGAGAGTGGGTTTGTTTAAAAATTAATGACAGCAATTTTCACAATGGCTGTAGAACCCCTGAAGATAACAGTTAAAAATGCAGCAATGAAGGAGAAAAAATTGGAAAGGTTTGCTAAAATAAGAACTATCTCCTCATTTATACTGACAGGAATTGCTAGAATTTGGTTTCCAGCGCTTCTCCTCTGTCATGTTAATATAAAGTTATTTTTAATGAAAGACCAGGACTATGACATAATAGATTTCTATTTTCTTTAGATGGATGCCCAAAAGCTTTTAGATTCTCAAATCAATTTATTACTAGAATGGGAAGATGCTCCACATCACCTGTGACCAAGAAAAAGAGGTAGAGTTTTTGTTCTAAGTCTGATAAAAGATCAGCCTTAAAGAACAGCACAGGACAGCTTGATGGAAAACTTGACAAAAATGCCAACATTACAATGCTAAATCATTTAATAATTCTACAGTAACCAACACTTACCCTTGTGACAAAATGTTGTTTTTTGTAGTCATTTACCATAGGCAGAGCTGAGAGTAGCATCTACTCAGTTTTTTAACACCTGAACTTCCTAATGTAAAACACTTCTTCCCATACCTATAACAAAGATTTCAGTCATTTTCTTTATGAATTTGAAGAAAATGTTTGATTTAACTATGTGCCCTGGTTTTGGCTGGGATAGAGTTAATTTTCTTCCTAGTAGCTGGTACAGTGCTGTGTTTTGGATTTAGTATGAGAACAATGTTGATAACACACTGATCTTTTAGTTGTTGCTAAGTAGTGCTTAGGACTAGTCAAGGACTTTTCTAGCCTCCCATGCTCTGCCAGGTGCACAAGAAGCTGGAAGGGGAGGGAACACAGCTAAAACCGTTGATCCAAACAGGCCAAAGGGCTATTCCATACCATATGAGGTCACGCTCAGTATATTAATGGTGGGGAGCTGGCCGGGGGGAGTGATTGCTGCTCAGAGACTGGCTGGGCATCAGTTGGCGGGTGGTGAGCGGGTGCATCACCTGGAGTTTTTTTGTTTTGTTTTCTTTCCTTCTCTCTCTCCTGTTGTTTTCCTTTTCATTACATCATCATCATCATCATCATCATTATTATTATTAATTTATTATTAATTTTATTTTAGTTATTAAACTGTTCTCATCTCAACCCACAAGTTTTCTTACTTTTGCCCTTCCAATTCTCTCCCCTGTCCCACTAGGGGATGGGAAGCTGAGTGAGCAGCTGTGTGGTGTTTAGCTGCCTGCCACGTTAAACCATGACACTATGCTAATGATTCTGACAGCCTACCTTCTTCCCAGTATCAGTGGAAATATTTTACTTTAGTTTCTTTGAATACTGATGTGTATTTGTAAAATAAAGATAATACTATCTCCACAGAACGGAACTGCAAAAGGAAAATTGTCAGTATCTGTGAACTGCTAAGGTGCTTCGGTAGTGTGTTCCACAGAAAATGATGTGAAGATACATTTGCTTTGTGTAGAAGATATTTTTTTATGTTTCATTTTGTCCATGTTGGTCACTGGTTGAAAGCAAGGTTCACAAAAAATTAACATAGAATGGCATCATTACATGACTTCGTTCACCAGTGGCAAATTAAAATTGCTTAGATTAATTGTTTAAACTAATTCTGGTATTTCTTATCTTCCAAGAGCTTGGCCTTGCAATCTTAAAAATACTATATTCATTATGCAGTATATTTTTACTTGTCTGTATATTTTATCTCTTCATAGTTATTTTATATAAGTTGATCTTTGAATTTAATGAAAGTTTTCCTAGTATTTTTCAAATTTGCTTCTTCTTTACACAAATCCAAATTAATGCCTTCTTAAATGTTTGTCATCTAAATTTTTACATATCTTGATTTAATTGATGAATGATTGTCTCTGTAACTGAAAGATGAAAGAATATATTATAGAGAATATTGCAGATTATCTTCTTCTCATTTCAGCCGTGCTGTAAACTTGTTCTTGTGCAAGGAAGCACCCAGTTATTTCAATATTCTTCTACTGACAAGCATTGCTTTACCAAATATTTAAATTTCAAAGCGCTTGACAACTCTTCAAATTGTTGATGCTTTTCTTTTTGCCCTGGTAATATTCATGCTTCATCTCCCTTTACAGAAAATACAAGAAAGTCAACAATGCAATACTGAAATAATATTGAAGAAAGGGGAGACATCATAGTAGTTTTGATGGCCTGTTGGATGGGTAAATATAACTTTACTGGGGCCTGCCTTCGCTAGAGAAATGCTAGCTTAAGAACTTGTAAACTTGTATAGTTTATATGATCCTGAGACAAAAATTGTCCTGACAAAAATATTCATTTGATAATAATTCAGTCCCTTGAATGAAATCACCAATGAAAGAAAAAAAATAGGGGTTTTTGGCTCATATAACTGCATTCTTGTCAACAGTTTTCGCTGTCATTCCTGTTAGCCATGTCAGTTAAAGGGATTTTTGAACTAAGGAAAAGAACCAATAAAAACATGTTTATAAAATGAGTGAACAGGAATGAGGAAGTAAAAATCCACCCCAAAATGATTTGGACATATAATTAAAGTAGACATTTTCACTTCTTTCATATCATATTTGTGAATGTTGGGACCACAACTTGGAGGCGGTCCAGGAAGGATGTTAGAGACTTAGAAGGAAAACAGGGTGTGAATGGGATATAAAAATCACAAAGCTGTGAGAAAAAAAGCCAGCAATGGAAGCCGAAGCAAATTGGACTATGCTTTTGTGCAGCCACTTAAATCTGAGATAGGAGAGAGGGGACTGCCTAACTTTGGACAACTAAGTTTTGGATCTGAATTAGAAAACTGGTCTTCATATTACAGTGTGAATGAGAGAGAAACTCTTAACTTCTCCACTGGAAAAGCATGGTTTCACATACTGCTATGCTGATCTAGCACCTAGCTGCTTTGCTTCACTTACCTGCTCTCCCAGCTTCTTTCATGTTGGCATTGACGTCTGTCTGCTGCTCAGTGAGCTGGGTCAGAGCAGAGGACTCATTCAAGAAACAAGTAGTTTTACACTGGTTTAGCTCCTGAACAAGACTGCTGAAGAGGGTCAGACAAATGTCAGCGCTGACACAGGGAAAGGCAGGGAACAGGGCAAAAACACTCCTTTTGGCAGATTTGATGAGATCAGCTGTATCTTCAAGTTTCACTGATAAATTCTGGCTCTACATCAACTTTTGATGGAGTTTTTTGCTCTCTTTTCTTCTGTCTTTCTCTCTTCTAGCTAAACTGTAAGGACACTATGGAAATGGACATCCTAGTGTAAGTATCTAATTTTAGGCCTAAAATTATCAATGTAAACATACACACATAAAACCACATCTATTTTGTGGCTTTATAGGTTTACCATTTAAGACACAGCTTGTGCAGTGATGAATTTGCCACCTTGTACTTAGCTACAATGGTCCCATGACACTCTGTTTCAATTCACCTGCTGAGTTCAATCAGCCATTAAGTAATAAATCTTTAAAGCCATGTAAGGGACATGTGTGCACAAATCAAATTATTTATTAACAATATACCTCAGCAAAATGTCTGTGTGGACTGAAGACCTCCTGCACACCACTTTAAAAATAAGCTCCCTGGAGTGCAACCTAAAGAAACTGATTGAGTGCACTAATGTATTCTCATGCATTCCTCTTGATGCTGAATTTGTCTCAATCATGAAGGACTTTGCAGGGCATTACACAAGTTCTTTATTCCTTGCTCTGGAAGGTGTTAAGCTAAGAGTTTCCAAGTATACTTAAGCATGTGCAAAAAGCAACTCTTTGTAAATATTTCTGAAAAAAACAGGTAGTGTCAGGACTGAACCTTTGCCATTGTTTTATATTTGCTTCAATAAGTCAGAGCTATTGAGTTTATTTACAAAAGAACTTATTGCACCATGGCACACAGTACCTGAGCTGAAGACAAAAGTAAGGACTACACATGGTTACCAAAAAAATGTTTTATCTCATTCCACTTTAAGACATCTCCCAGTCTAGTTTGCCATTTTGATCTCATTTCTTTTCAAAGTGATTTCCCTGGATTTTCTCCGTTTGTTTCTGGATACCTAATCTTGTTCTCTTCTCCATTTTAACCACTTGTCTTCTCTCCAGTGTCTCATTTGCTGTAGTATGTGCCCCTTTGTGTCTTTTGTGACAAAGAAATGACAGATGCATAGTCAGGTTTCCAGTTAAGAAAAAATATTCCAAATTAAACTTGAATAAACACTTAGTAACTTGTGGCTTCATTTAGCCAAATAACAGGCGTTTAAGAGTGATGTATCTTTATGGTATATGTTTCTATAATGTCTGTTTACATAAGCATTAATATAGCTTGGTAGCATGTTACAGGAATGAGTAGGTATAGATAATGTATATTAAAATTTCCCCAAACAATGCCTACAAGCAAGCATTGAGGCATGTATTAATTAGGCAGCTTCTGAACTGTTCAGCTTTGCCAGATACTTTGAATTTCACAAGGCAAGGCATATGGTAAATGACAGTGTCTGTCCTAATATAACAAATGTGATTTAATTTTCATGTAATCCTATTCTGCTAATTTCCTTATGTGATTTACATATGCATTTTGTATTGAACTAGTTACCCTGAAGCGAATGTTGTGGATTGTATGCTATAATTCTATTAGCAAGGGGAACACAAAGATCATCAAACTTATCAGTTTCATGCTTATATTAGAATGCCCCTGTAAGCATAACTTTTAGAGTCTAGTTAATATTTTGTTTACATTATAAACTTTATGATGATGGATTTTTTTTAACTTTGCTACAATATAATTGCAAAATAGTTAAGAGAAATGAATGCCACCTCGTAGTTAAACACTCCTCCATTTCAGTCTACGAATAACTATGAGAATCCTTCTTTGTTTCTGGGCAGTAAACATTTTTAATATATTTGCTTCCACATTAAAAAGATCAATATTGATAAGACAGCACAATGAAACAATAACGGATAGGAGGTATTTACAGGAAGTAACATAACTTCTATAGCACAAATTTTAGATCCCTGTAATTGCTAATCTATGATCTGGGAAGGCTGGTGGTTCACAGGAGAAATTGAGAAGTTGAATAAAATCACCATTGCTTGATAAGTTAACAAGATTTATATTAAATAAATTTTGCAAAATGAAACCACTCTTTCTGTCAAATTTATTTCAAGCAAATGTAGTTCAAAGCTTTTGCCCTTTTTCTGCCTTTGTGGAATTGGAATAATAAAATAGAAAAGCTATGCATTTTTTCATAAGTAGTAATATATTTGAGGGCAGCGGGGTTCTTCTCAGAGACAGTATACTCCAGTTTCCCACCCTCCACCACCCTGAATTTTTTTGTTTCCTTTTCTCATTCTAATTTAACAAAATTTCTTCTCAATATTTCAGTTGAACAACTAGTCAAACCCTCAAAGCTCATCTGGTTCTTCAATTTTCCTGTAGTATTGAGCAGCTTTTTTTAGGGAAACGAGAAGTAGGAAACACTAATTAGTGTGGGTCTGCTGCGCACATCTTCCTCCTGTGGAAACGTAAAAAGTATTTGTATAATCCTTCAAAGCAAGCAGGAGCCTGGGGTGAGGCAGCTTCCTCCCTCCGCAAGGGTTCCTGATCAGCGGTGAACCTCTTGTAGTGTCCAAGTTTGGCTCTAGCATCTGGATTTCCTCGTGATGCACATGCAATTGCACCTCCAGTCTTCCACATTTAAGGAAGATTGATTTCTAATTCTTTTTGATTCATAGTAAATTAAAACCCCAGGCATTAATACACTTGTATAAGTGTAGACTGTGTAATTCATACTGTTCGAGTTCACAGTCCTTTCAATGTTTTCAGCACTTTAAAACAGCATCTGTACCAATATTTCTAAAACCCAGTATGTCCATTTGCAGAAATATAGGTTATGAATATTTTATAAAATAAAAAAAGCAAATAAAAGTAATTTAATAACTAAACAGTTGTAAAAAAGTACACTCCAAAATACTTCAATTTTTTCAGATCAACTTCAGCAAGAAGTTTTCATATTTCTTAAAGGCTTTACTAAAGACCTGTTGAAGGGTGAAGGAAATCAGTATGTCTTAGATCATATCCTAGGAACCTGTTTCAGCAGAACGCTGAGGAACATTATCAAGTATGTGCTTAAGTCCTCATGACTTTTCTGGAACTTAGATGACTAAATTGTTCAAATATCTATTTTCTTGTAATTAAGCTATTCATTATTTCAGCAATGCTTGATGGTTGGATACAAATAGAGCTGTCTACCGCAGAATGTGGGTGCCTTTCATGTATAATTTTTTTATGTTTGTTATTGAAGTGGCAAGGAGAGTAGTTTTCATGCATTCGCTTAGTATTGCAAGAACAGTATTTGGAAAATAGCCTCACTAATCAGTTATTGCATTTTTAAAAAGTCAATTTGTTTTAAGAAAGTAACTTATCTGTTTATCACTGGTCACTTAATACAAATGGGAAGAGTTGGATTTCTGAGGTCATTATTGGCTGGCTTGTCTCATTCTACGAAAAGAATTGTAGAAAATCTACATCATTGCGCTCTACAAAAGAAAAGATATAAACTCTGAGATTTGGTAGGTGTTAATATAGTCCAGAAAGATGACACAAAGGGTGGAATTCATCTGATACAAAATACAAACATAACATGTCTCCTTTGACTATAATGAATACATAGGGTGATTGGCTCAAGCACAGT
>WAAD01034476.1:28884-39654 GCA_013389945.1 Fregata magnificens | reverse complement strand
TTGTAGCTAGAGAGCTTTTTATGTTAGAGTGAAATATAATAGAATGATCACTGATATGGATAAAAAATTACTTTCCAAGAGTCATTTCCCATGGGTGTTGGTACACTTGTTCCCATTCATACTGAGCAGTGTGAACGATCAGTTCAAAGGACAAGAATTAAAATATGTTCTTTGGGTTTTTTCCTCTGTGCTGCTTGATAGAAAAGATATTCACACCCTTCTGAGCTGCCACTCAGCAGCACATAAAGAATGTTATAGCTTGTGTAAGTGTCAATTAGAGATAATTACAACCTCAGTGACCTGTCTTGCCACTAAAACACTTAGCAGACTTTATTCTGTCTTTACAACATGGAGACTGGGTACACAATCCTGATCCCAGCGACACTGTTATAAATCAGGAGACACTGCACTGAAGCCAGCCGAGTTACACCTTCATAAATATGATGTAAGGCAGGAAAAGAAATCAGATCCTTTGCTTATACATTAGCTCTGATTTTGAAAATCTGTTAGTTTTGTATCCTACTTTTGTAGGATTATCAAATACAATGATAACTAGAAATAAATCAGTGGATGTAATGGGATTCCATTGTTCTTCGTGCCAGACAGTGAAACTAACAGGAGATAATCCTGTGGGAAATACTTGTAATTTCCAAGAAAAAGAACTTTAAACAAATATCTCTGCTTCCGTCATCTGAAGTTGCCCTGAGCTCTGGTTCATGCTTAAGCTTTTAGCAGTGCCATAGTGCACACGTCCTGTTGTTCCGTGGCCTCAGGAGCCAGGACTTTCTTAAAAGCAACAACCTAAATTTTCACGTAGTTTGGGTCCTGTACTTCAGTGAAAGATTTCAGTACCCAATTCAGATATCTAGGATCAAAAATGTGTCCTAGTTTCATTCTTTATTCTCTGCAAGACTGTCACAGATTTCTAATTCTCTCTTCCAGTCCTACTACCAATGCCTCATGGTTTAAAATTTTCTATGCAGCAGGCAGTCCTTTCCCCAAATCAGCAAGCAACCATGTTCACTGCCATTCTTAATTTTAGCCAGTTCATTTGGTATTTCTCTGCTTGAAACAGAGGATGGTTTTTTCACTATAAATTAAGCCAAGTGAATTCCCCAGCAGGTATGGTATAGTTCCTGTGAATGTTAGCTGCCTGCTGTTATTAGCATGCCCATTATATTAACCACTGCATTTCTTCCTGTATGCATTTCAGACAGGAATAACTTCCTTCACTGGAAGTATAATACACAGATTATTTTAGAGGAGCAGTTTTGGCTTCCTTTGCCATTTAACATACATATTTGTGAAAATTCCTCTTGTATTACTAAAAAATAAATAAAATAAAATGATGGACATTACCAGATTCACCTAGTCTTTTATATGTATTTGCATCTTCCTCCACCAGCATCTGCTATTATGTTTTGCAAACCAGTAGGCAGGGAACTTGATTTACACAGTTGTGTCATATAAGCATGCAGATATCTCTGGCAAATGGCTTTGAGCATTTTCACACTTCTGTTGATTTCACTTTCCTGTAAGCCCAAGATCTGGATAATGAAAAGGCCCCACAACTAGAAGACACCATATGGAGCTGCCAAAGATTCATTGTATAACATTGTCTAGTTTTAGAATTAGTAATAGAGCAGCATACACTAATAGCTAAAGACTATGAACTGGAGATCCTCAGTTCTTGAATCTTTTATATGTCTCTGAATCTCCCTTTTGGTTTTGGTTATGTCATTTTAAGATCTGATTGCCTGGTTTCCTGCCATCCGGGAGCCTTTCTGTGCTCAGTTTTATATTCCTGTGACCTCATTTTCACACATTGTAACTGACTTCCCACTGACTTTGATCTGAGTTACAGACCATTAGTACCACAAAATCAGGAACCAGGCATTTAGAAATGAGGGCTGCAAGCAACGTTTCTCATGTCAGTGGACATTCAGCTTTCTGAGCTCCTGCAACAGTTTCTTTGGGTACAGTCTACCCCATATGAATATTACACAGATTAATTAACATTGTAGGCATGTGGAAGATTATCAGGACTCAGTTATGGCTGTCACAGTTATTATTCCCATGTAGTAACAACAAAGTGATTTAAAACTGATTTATAAAACCTTTCCTTGCAAAGTGCAGCTGACATCCAGTTCAAGTACCCTTCAGACTCCCCATCATAACTTCCTGCTCAACATTTTCAGCATCAAAGAAAGTCACAGCTTAATAGTTTAGCCCTCTTATAGAAGTATTTATATTTATTAGTGCAACACGAAAATGAGATTTTTTTTTTTCTAGGTAATGGCCACTTCTTGATGCTGAATTGGCAATCTGTATAGTTGTATATGTGTCAGGAACATGAAAGAAAATAAAGCCAGGCATGCCTGCTGTTAAAACAGTCTGTCTGTGGTTTTCTAAAGTGAGGCAGCCAGGATTCATATTAAATCTGCATTTTAAGTCCAGGATTTCTGGTTCTCTTCCTAATTATGATGTTGAATTGTTCTGTGACTACGCACTCAGCTTTCTGCATCTCTATTTCAGCTCCATAACTGATCACAGGAGTTGGTCACTAAAATGTAACTCACTGCATTTGCAAAACACTTGAAAGACACCCGAGAAAGACATAAAATTACTATGAAGTATCACACATTTTTTACATGATACTAAGCTGAAACTCTAAAATTTTTTCTCAGACTTCAGTCACTGTATCAAATTTGCCTACAGGAAGATTGTAGGAGGAGGGTCACAGTTAGCTGTTAGATGACAAATTCAGAAAAGCAACTGAAGAGGAAAAATACTTTTAAAATCATCTTTTTAATCTTGTCTCTCTGGTCAGCAGTGACTATCATGATTTTTCTTAACTCCTCTCCTTCCATTACCTCTTTCCCACTTTTTCACTTTAAGTCACCTCTACTAGATAATATCAATATACAATATGAATATCAGCTTACATTAATATATGAGAAGACGTGTCTTTGCCATTGGGTAGGTCTGACCAAAGAGTCCCTGAACATGGTGAAGTGTCTGTCACACTGAACCACATTTTACAGCCTCTCAGTTAACGACATATAACCCCGTTCTAACTGTATTTGTATACTTTTTATTGAAATTACAGAAAGAAATGTAGCTGCCTGAATAATCATGCCAAAGAAAAAGACTAAATACCGTCTTGGATGAAAACAATTGATAGAAAAAAAACGTTCTATCATCTCAATGAAAGCAGGATAATTTTCTTCCCAAAATGAAAGTATTCTGATAATTTGACCAGTTAATTACAATGACAGGCACACTAACTGCATACACTTGCATTAGAAGATGCAGGTTTGCCTGAAAATAGTGGGCAGCTGGCAGGTGAAGTCATGGGAAAAGTGGTAACCATACAGATTTCCTTCAGAGGAAGGGTACAGTGGACATTAAAAAAGGCTCTGATTAAATAAAAGCATGTATGGGAACTTATCATAGGAACCTTGTAAAGAGCAGGCAGTTGTTGAGTAGAGAGGGACTGGCCCTGCCCAGACTGGAATTCCAAGAGTTGATACTTATTATTTCTTAAGTGATTTTGTTTATTATTTTATCAGGGTGTAAATAATCTCTTTTAAGAGTGCTCAGACAGATCTAGAATACCTGAGTACCTAGCAACTAATTTGGATAAAGCAACAAATGTGATGTTAATTTTAAACTTAAACTGAATCTGTTTTTTCAGTCATCACTGCTTAAATGATTTAAAAATATATTTTCCCTATAGTTTATTCCTTCACCTGCTGATTTTGCATAACAACAAGCAAAATACTAAGGTACTAAGAATACTCCTTTGCAGTTTCCAGCCCTCTTAACACCAGAAAGGAGAAATAAGACTGATATTTATATAGGAATTTCTAGAGATCTCAGTCTGATGAACAAGCTCTTACAGCAATGATTGCTAACACTTAAAAACCAAGAGATAAACAAACAAAAGAGTTAAGAACCCTCAACAACAAAAGGAAAGTGCTCATTAGGGAAGCCATTATAAAATGGCTTGTCCAGGATTGCCGTAGTTCACAGCTGCACCCTTTAAAAATCTAGTTATCTTTAATTCTCTCCATACTTTCCAAGGCATGCTGTCTGAGGTCTCTGTAAATAGGCAGCCCTTCACTGGATGCAAATTAACAGGTTATAGCTAGTGTCAGAGAAGCTTATATAGTTAAGTACTGCTTCGTATCAAATGGCTGCTTTTCTAGGTGCTGAAATGAGGGTATCAAGAATTAAATTAGGGTTTTACACAGAATGCAATAGCAGAGAAGAAGATGAAGAAAAAAACTGAAAACAAGACCAGTGTTGTAAACAGTGCAAACATTTAAGATCCAAAATGGTTACCAAAAGTGCTGCAGAACTTTTAATAACTGTAAGTTTAGCCTTCTTGTTAAACCAAGGGTATTAGAAGTATGGTTTCTAACTTGAACAGTTTCAAAAGGCATATACAGCTTACTATTTGGGACCATATGATTTTGGCTCAGTCCTTGATACAACTTTATCTCATCTACTTAGTTTCTTTTACTTTGATATTGGACACCACAAAAAAATCAGATTAAGTGTGGTTTCAAAACCTCATAAAACAGAAGTATAATCATCTGTGATTATTCTCAAGGAGTAAGCTTGACTCATTCTTGCAGTATCTAGATATTTCTTCCAAGGTCTTCTACGGTAAGTTCACAATACATGCCAACTTGAGCACAAAAAATTGTTCTGAGATTTTGAGAGAAAATAAGTTTATAAAATGGCCACTTTGCAGTGTAAAAATCTACATAACTTACTGGTCTCAGACTATCCCTTAAGACAGCTGTTTTAAAAGCAGAGATTTGACAAATAATGTCTTATATATGTGAATTGTACAGAGACATAGTGAAAGAAAGCAAACAGCTGTATTAATTGAAAATGGAAGTGTAAGCTTTACCTTACAAAAAAGAAATTTTTATTCTTGTGTGGGTGATTTTTCAGAAAATGATGTGTATGGAAGATTTTTCTTTTATTGTCATATTTTTGGGATATTAATAAAAGAAGAGCTCTACATCACAGAAATCCTTCTTTCTGAAGCGCGTTTCTACCTGTTTCAGTTAGGCTACTAATTCTCTCAGATGTCTGTAGCTGAGAAACCATGTAAACCTTTCATGCTAATTTGTTCTGCTCATATTTATTACTTGTGAACTGAACAGCGATAGACATTGTTGAATGCAATGCAAGCTTAAAAAATGAAGTTTCTCTTCTGCCTTTAAAAAAATTAAAGGACTGACATTTAACATTATTAACAACAATAGATAATCATGGTGTATAGGGAAATATTTCATAAGAAACGAAATTTTAGTTAACCTAAAAGAAGCAATTCTGTAGCAAGAGGATGACTAACAAAAATGTTGGACCGATACTTGTTGAAGATGGTCATCTGACTAATAGGGATGAAGAAAATGCAGAGGCATTCAATCTTTTTTTTGTCTCAGTCTTTAATAATACTGTCAGACCTTGGGCTGCCTGGTCCCCTGAGTCAGAGGACCACAACTGTGGGAACAGTGACTTTCCATTTGTGGACGCTGAAATTTTAAGGGACCAGCTGTATCAGCTCAATGTTCACAAGTCCATGCGGCCTGATGGGATTCATCCCAGAGTACTGAAGGAGCTAGAAGATGTTATGGCAGGACCCCTCGTGATCATCTAGCAGAGGTCTTGCGAGTCTGGGGAGGTCGCTGCTAGCTAGAAGCTAGCCAATGTTATTCCAATTTACAAGAAGGGGATGAGGGAAGACCCAGGGAACTACAGACCTGTTAGTCTAACCTCAGTTCCTGGAAAAATTATACAGAAGATTATACTCGATATGACTGAAAGGCATTTAAAGAATAATGCAATCATCAGGCACAGTCAACATGGGTTCACAAATGGAAGGTCCTGTTTAACTAATTCGACATCCTTCTGTGATAAGGTCACCCACCTAGTGGAGGAAGGGAAGATGGTGGATGTAGTTTTTCTTGATTTTAGTAAGGCTTTTGATGCTGTCCCTCACAGCACCCTTCTGGACAAGTTGTCCAACTGTGGGATGAGTGGGTTCACAGTGCACTGGCTGAAGAACTGGCTGAAGGGCAGAGCTCAAAGGGTTGTAGTGAACGGGGCTACATCCGGCTGGCGACCGGTCACCAGCGGTGTTCCTCAGGGTTCAATTCTAGGGCCAGTGCTGTTCAATATATTTATCAATGGTCTGGATGCAGGAGTTGAATGCACGATTAGCAAGTTTGCTGATGATACCAAACTGAGAGGTGCTGTTGACTGTCTTGAGGGACAAGATGCCTTGCAGAGGGTTCTAGATAGATTGGAGCATTGGGCTATGATTAATGGGATGAAATTTAACAAGTCCAAATGCTGGATTCTGTACCTAGGATGGAGTAATACTGGGCACAGACATCAATTGGGAGAGGACTGGCTGGAGAGCAGCCCTGCAGAAAGGGATCTGGGGGTGCTGGTTGACAGCAGGCTCAATATGAGTCAACTGTGTGCCCTGGCAGCCAAGAGGGCAAACCACATCCTGGGGTGCATCAAACACAATATGACCAGCTGGCCAAAAGAGGTGATTATCCCACTGTATTTAATGTTGGTGAAGCCTCACCTTGAGTGCTGTGTGCAGTTCTGGGCCCCACAATTTAAGAAGCACATTAAGGTCCTTGAATGCGTCCAGAGGAGGGCAACAAAGCTGGTGAAAGGGCTGGAAGGAATATCCTGTGAGGAGCAGCTAAGGAGTTTGGGTTTGTCTAGTTTGGAGAAAAGGAGGCTGAGGGGTGACCTTATCAGTCTCTGCAGCTTCCTGAGGAGGGGAAGTGGAGAGGAGGTGCTGATCTCTTCTCCCTGGTATCCAGTGATACGATGTGTGGGAATGGTTCAAAGCTGTGCCAAGGGAGGTTCAGACTGGACATTAGGAAGCATCTCTTTACCGAGAGGGTGGTCAAGTACTAAAACAGGCTTCCTAGAGAGGTGGTCAATGCCCCAAGCCTGTCAGTGTTTAAGAGGCATTTGGACAATGCCCTTAATAACATGCTTTAACTTGATCAGCCCTGAATTGGTCGGGAAGTTGGACTAGATGATTGTTGTAGGTCCCTTCCAACTGAAATATTCTATTCTACTCTAGACAAATTTTCCTGAAATGCTAGCAATCTTCTGGAGTTAGGAACTGGGTAAATACTTTCAAACACTGGCTAAATGTTTTCAAACATATTAGCTATTTGAAGGAATTAATCATTTAGTTGGTTGAACTTTGCTTACAACATTAAGTTGCTGCAGATGGTAAAAGTAACATTGAATCTGATGGGCATAAGAATAGTGGAACATTCTGCAGCATAGTATGAAATTAAGCTGAGTTTGGTCGAGACAAAGATCATCCATACTGACATAAGTACTTCAAATTTTTCATTTCTTTGATTGACTCTTAGTGTGCGGGGTCTTCTGAGAACTTCATCAGTTCACACCCCAGGGGCAGGTGGCAAACCAAAATAGGATACACTGAAGTCTAGAGAAAGAGACTAGTTAGAAAGAGGTTGGTTCAACCATACAAATCCTCTGAATTTAAGAAGATTGACCTTAGCAAAACCGATAATCAAGGACATAACTGCAATGAAGTGAGAAGGAAACTAGAAGGGTAAAAATGGATTTTGAAGAAAAAAATGAAAGAGTTTTAAAAGCAATACCCAGAACCCATGAAAATACATTTGGAAGAAGACAACTGCAATAGAACCAACAGATCTTCTAAATCCCCACAAAGCAATGAGGGAAGATAAGAATACTGCTGAGAAGTTAAATGACTTTTTTGCATTAATTTTCACTCAAGAATTTTGGGAAGATTACTATCAAAGCTGCTGTTTTCTGATATATAACAATGTGATGCTACTAAAGCCCTACATGCTACAAAAAGTTTCCTGTAACTTCATGCATAACACACAAGATGTATGAAACCTCAAAGCTGCAAACTCCCAAATTTTTCCCTACAAGTATTCATTATTCCATAGAAACAGAGGAGAAAAAAGCAGTACCTCATACATTTAAAGAAATGAAACTGGAAGTTATTAAGTTTTTTGTCTATTTTTAGAAGCTTGTCTGAGGTGGATCATTGAAAATATAACAAGTGAGAAATTTCACAATATAAAAGTTCCCAGATAGTTTATTTTAAAAGGAAAAAAAAGCTTCATAAGTCAGGATTCTTTGCACATGTTAAAATGGTTAATAAAATAAAAAAAAGTAAACCAGCATAATTTTGTTAGACATTTAGAAGTTCTGATTCCTCAGGAAAGGAAACCAAATAATTTCCTATATGTATGGGACAAGGCAGGACCAAAAGCACCTAACAGAAAAAAAAAGTTTAGGATAATACAGGCAACCTTCATTGTGGAAGAATATCTAAAATGATTGACTGAACATCCTCATTATAGCTTCCCTTATTCTTATTAGTGAATTGGAAGAGAGGGCAATGAAACTGAAATCTGAAAAGTGAAAGAAAAAAATTCTGTTACTCAGATAGAAGGAGGACCATGAAGAATTTCAGGGGGAAAAAATGAACTAGATGAATGAGTAGCACGACAGCAAAATTTATCAAGGCTGATCATGCTGGAGGCAACTACCTGAAAAATGCAGTGCACAATGCAGCTTTCTAAATTAACCATATCTAAATTAACCAATGGAACACTAACCGTCCTACAGGTTTCTTAGCAGAGGTCATTGCCAATGTGCTGCTGCAATCATAAAAAGTAATATGTGACATTGCAATATGTTACAACAACTTGAATGATGATGGAATGGACAATATAAAACCTTTATTTAAATCAATAGAGTTTTCCAGGATACTATCCATAACAGAAATATACTTTAAAAGGGGATGTGACAAGCACGATGAAAGCAAAATAAAAAATCAGTTCTAAATATTGTAAAAATTGGAAGAGCTGTATTCAAAAGCAGATGAATAGCGTAAAGTATCAACATAAAATAACAAATAGGTTTAGATGCGTATGTCATAAATAGTAATGTTAAATTGAAAACCTGTGTTTTTTCAGATATAATCCAAGAATAAAGAGGCACTGAGTTTCTCAGTGAAAGAATCTGAATTTGAAAAACTAAACACTTCTTTGTATCCTATGAGCAAAACCATAAAATGCTTTGCCAACAAAAATCAATAATTCAACATAAAAAAATTAAAAATATAGGAAATATGTGCTAATGAAGACTACTAAATGCTGTTAGCAATTTTAAAAGAGATATTTATTACTTCCTTCATGTTTTAACTCACTGTAATTCTTGGAGATCAATGAGAATAGGAGGCTTCTTCAGATTAGTCTACCTCAGAGCTATTTTAAATTTCTCTCAAGTGTCTTGAGCCAGCCACGTTCACAGATGTATATGACCTCTCATGGTCATTCCTATGTTCAGGTGTTTCATTGTAGCATATAAATAAAAACTGATAGACAGAAAATCACAAAGAGGAGATAGAAAATACAGCAGAAATATATTTATATTGAACAGTAGTATCTTTCATTTTACTGAAGGAAAGCTAGTTCCTCTTTTAGAGAGCACCATGGAAGTTAGGGTCTTTTGTGATGAAGAACAGAGGACTTAAAGTGTGACAAATTAATTATGAACACAGAGTTGAAGCTTGTCATGTTCATAAGGAAAAAAATTCATTTATTTAGTTGATATTTAACTGTGGTACACTTTTTATGGTACATTTTTGTGTATGTTAATGCTATTTTTCATAGCATTCAAACCCACATGTATCCAAAAATAAACATTCAAGTATTAATTCCTAATCCAAACCTACTTAGCCTTCATTGCCATCCTCCCGTTGTATAAGCAAAACAGTCTTTGCATCCAAAGATGCATCTTTGCATGTGACCGTATCCACTAACAGGAACTTTTCTTTCCAGAGAAGACCTTTGAAAGTACAAATTCGTGGGTCCACATCCTAAGACTTTTTGTTTAGTTAATATCTGAAAAGCCAATCTCAGATCCAAGTTTTTTTGAAAAGTAGGCCTGTAAGGCACTCCCAGATTCTAAACTGCACCAGTTTTGTGATTGGTTTTGACTGTAATTAAGAGCCTCACATCTTCTTTACGATCAGTTCACTCACATCTGCATGGATTGCTAAAAAGTCCACACACCCAAAAAAACCCTCTGCAGATCTGAGAGTTGTAAGGCTTAACTGTGAGTATGTAGTAGTTTTTTCTTCAAAAATGCTAAGCAGAATTCATTGAAATGATTTTTTTTCTGTTTCATTAATTATTCATCTAAGTTTTGATAATAAATCAGGTCAGTCTTACTGAGGTACATAGTGAGGAACTACTTACAGTTTGTACACCTACAGTTTGCACGCTGTAGGTGTAACAAACAAAATGTGATGAAATAGGAAATACAAGTCTGTTCAAAAGCTTATTTCATACATTCTATTTTGGTTCAAAAAGCACCATTGCTCTGCCTGCACAACACATTTTCTAAATATTGAAGCAAATATGCTGCTCTCATCACTTAAGGAATTCCTCAAGCGTGGAGGGCAAAACA
Source organism: Fregata magnificens (assembly GCA_013389945.1). Classification (NCBI taxonomy): domain Eukaryota; kingdom Metazoa; phylum Chordata; class Aves; order Suliformes; family Fregatidae; genus Fregata; species Fregata magnificens. Next base: position 29,109 of record WAAD01034476.1, on the reverse strand, counting down.
GGTTTTTTTATCAGGATCTGCAAATCACATACAGTGGTGTGAAGTGGCTCCGTGGTTTCTTACCTAAAGAACTGGACTCAGAAGCCATTAAAAGTATAATCTGAAGGTTTCTCCCTAACCCTCACTTTCAAGTTTTCAATGTAAACATTCTATTTAGTGTACAGAAGATTACAGAGTCTTCTCCACTAGCACAGAAATGCACGTGCTCACACCAATCAGCCCTCT
>WAAD01034476.1:3894-28837 GCA_013389945.1 Fregata magnificens | reverse complement strand
TTGTTAAGAGGGAACTATGAATGGTTAAGTATTTGCTATGATTTAGCTAATGTCCTTTTACCATATAAAATGCAATCCAATTCATTGTGTATGTGCTTGTAAGGGAAAGAGACGCAACTGATTTGGTACTAAGCCTTTTTTTCTTCATTTCGTGTTGCTAAAGTTGTCTCTGGAGAAATAAAGAGGCTTTTTCTCTTATTTCTTATAATGGGAATCTAATGAGNATTGTATCTCTGTCATGTTATTTCTTTAAAATAATTTACATGGTACTGTCCTATTTTAGATTTTGGTTAACCCATTTTATTGCCATAATAACTGGAATCAAAGCAACCAAGAATCATCAGATTCTTATTAGTAGCTAGATTAGTCAGTCATTGAGTGGAATATTTTTTCAGTTACAACTGTGTGTAAAGGTGCTAGTAAAGAGGTCTTGTCTATTCAATGTATACCTGAAATGGCCATTGAAAGACAGTCTGTTTCTGCTCCCTTGAGTTATTCCCTGATTTTTTTCTTCCAAAATAACTATTTTGGAAACAATGGTTTTAACTTCCTACCTACATTTGTTTCTATAGCACATTGCATTTCCTTTGAGATTAGAGTAAAACCTTTTTACCAGAAAACATAAGATCCTGATCTTTCTGATGCAGATCCTGCCCAAGTTAACTTCTTGACATTCATAAAAATCCGTATTTGATGGGCCTAGTCCTGTAGACACCATACACTTTTCTGAGAGTCGTGGAATATCTTTCTATTTGTCCTGGGAAATATGAGCTGCACCCAGTATTCCCATGTTCTCACTGAGTGAGAAACTTCAGTATGGAAACTCTCTGCAAAAGTGCATGTGTGTGTGTGTGTTAATGAATAGGATTCAAATAGCCCATGACTCTGACCATGGTTCCTAGATCTGATATTGGCTTTCTGAAAGCTCTTAACTCATGTTCTCTGCTCCCCTAGCTGCAAAATGAGGGCAAGCATATTGATTTCTTATGCTGAGCACTTGAGATTTACTTAAGAAAAATCACTGTTCAAAAGGTGCTTGATGGTGATGATGTTAAACTCTATATGAAGAGTGTCAGCATATTGGGGATCATGTACCTGACAAATAAGCTCTATATTTTTGTTTTTACTTTTCTGGAATATATATTTCATAGTCACTACAAAATGAGAAGCTGTTACTAGTAAGTCCATGAAAAACAGTACAGGGAAGCAGATTTTCCAGTGTTTTATTGCGATTTTAGAAATGTTATGTACTATTTTCCACAGGGAGGCTAGCAAATAAAAAATAAACTGAAGTTGGTAATTAGAGAAATTTAGCTGAAACTTGTTCAGCTTATTAAGCATTTAATTTTGTGTATCAAGTGAGAAATCATTAGCACTTTTATTATCCTGAATATAAAAAGAAAAAAACTTCTGGAAAGGAGGCTATACAACTGTCTTTAAAAGATTTGATATTCTTGTGCTTTCCTGAAATGTTAATATAGCCTGACTAAACCTGTAGTTTGACTTCATAATAAGCCTACCAATTGGTGAAAGCAATTGCACAGGTGGTTTAAAAAACCCCCAAGTTGTTCCTCACTGTTCACTAGGAAACAAGGCTTCTGTTTCTATTTCAAAGGTTGGATTGACTCTGCTGTAAAAGGTTTTCTGGTAAAACTCTGCTTAATGGAAGAGCAGAGAGGACCAAATCAACTGGCATCCTCCAGCGAGGAGGACTTGCACTTGTCAAATTATGCTGCCTTGGCCTCTCAAGAGACTTAATTTGCCTTCCTACCCACAACAGGCTGATCTGATCTGAGCACCATTGGGCTGAGGTAGTTGCCTTCAGATCAGGGTGGGAGTGTAGGTTGTCAGCCCAGCTATGCACAGGTCAAATAATAGACAACTTAGTCGCAAAACAATAATCAGGAGACCAAATTAATTTTTAAAGCACAGTAAAACCTTCAAATGAAATTCAAAATACTTTAAAAATGTTAAGTTTGAATACATATGTTGAGCGCTTGAATTTAAATTATAGGTTAAGCCATTTCAAGTAGATATGTGTTTTAAGTGTATAAGAAAGATGGTCTAAAGACTGGGGGTTCTTCTCTTGCTAAAAGGTGTTTGTCATTTGAACTGCAGAAAGAAGCAAGCTTGTTGTTAAGTGTGTGCATTTCTCACCATTACTCTGCAACTCCCAAAGTCACACAGCAAATCAGTTGCTCAAATAGAAGTATCATCTCCCACATCTCCTGATGCAGCAACTGGTGTACTGTCCTAAAAAAACACAAAACTTCTGTTAATAAGGTGTCTACAGCAGTTTATTCCTTCAGGTCAGAAGTTTGAACCTAGTCTAAGCTACTAATACTCTGAAGTTACTAAATCTGACTCTGCATGGGTCAGTTCTATTCAAGTATAACTTGTTAGTCAGCGGAGTAAATGAAAGGAAAATTGGATGAGCCGCCATTTCCAAAATATACTAAACTGAGCTTACTTTGCAGTGATCAGTTAAAAGTATTATCATAGTTAACACTAACTCGTAGATATGTCAGCAGAAAGGAAAAGGAGTTCAGCTCTTCACAGCTGTTTTGAGGAGGTAAATATTGATGAAATATGGTTGTCTTAGTGAAGCTGTATTTTTTCACTGTCTACCTTCTCATTCTGTGTAGGGCCCTTCTTACCTAAGGCTGGGTAAGGCTGGGAGGCATCTCCAGTTAGCACACAATTCGCTTTAAAGGGGAAAAATAAACAATGCTAAAAGCTTTTCCTTCAGGTATTTCACTCCGTTGTTTAGAAGCAACAGCTCACTAATGATTTTCTGCTGTGGCTTCACTCTTGGCGGTTGCAAATTCGCACCAGGAGCTGCAATTTGCAGCTTCATCAGATTGTGACAGGTACAGTTTTGGTAGTCACATAAGAATATATTTAGACTTGATAGCAACACATGAACCTGTGCTTGCCATCAGGACAACACTTAAAATCATTGCTGGCACAAGGAGGAAGGAACTTCAGAACACTGTATATACCTTTGGTGAAACTGTGACAAGACCACCTTCCTGCCAGTTTCCCCTAATGAGTTTTCTGTTTTGTTAAGTCAAAGTTTCAGTGTGCATGGGCCTCAAACTCTCCTTGTAAAGAGATTATTGCACCACTGAATGTACTTTGCAGTCAGAATTTCATCCTGTTTTTACTCTTTATAATCAGAATTTTTTTTTTCTCTTGATTGTCTTCTTTGTTATTAAACAGCTGCATTTGTGTAATCACACTATATACATCCATTCTTAGTGCCACTGTAATTCTGCATGGGAGTTTTTCCTCAATTTACATGCAGCATATCGTATCTTTCTGCTAACAAGTGACCCATAACAGTGTAAAAAGTCATTCGCAGATCTCAGAAGTCATTGTATGGACTTTTATTGATTTCAGAGAATTTTATGTGGATTAGGCCCTTAGAGAAGTTGATCCTCCTCTCACAGAAATCAGCAGCAAGACTGATGTGCGACATGGTCAAGCCAAGAAGCAGATTATTTTGCTGCTCCACAGCCCAATGTCTTTGCAGACAAAAATTGATTAATATATATTCTTATTTTTCATACTACGTTACAATCTCATATCTAATCTGTGATTCATCCGATCTCTAAATTTCTTCCAGCACACCTGGCTACTAGAAATCTCTCCTCTATTGACTATCTATATGTTTGGATTATCTTCCCATGGATGTATTATACTGAATTTGTCCAAGCTAAATTTTATTTTCCTTTTTTTCCCTACTCTAAATCCTTCTTGGCATTTCTCTTCCTTCATTGCTGCTCACAACCTTTCACAATGATCAGGAGGACTATATTGTGGTATTGCTTTACACAGCATTCAACTAAAATCACAACCAATTATTATACAAGAAAGCATTTTAATTTATTAGCCTTTAGGAACAATTTTTAGGCTTTTGTGTGCTTTATGATGTTCCATAATTCACTGACTTTTAACATTTCCCTCCTGAAGGAATCTGGTCTACTCGACAGGAAGCTTTAATTGGAGAAGAAGAATCTGCAGAGCTAAAAAAGCTGGTTCTAATAGGAGTCAGATTTTACAAAGAGAAGGTTGAAATGTTGCAGGGAGAAAGCTGCTCATTACCAGAAAAGTGTCTGAATCCCAAAGGGTATGTATTTCACTGAAAAAATGAATGTTGTCAGGGAAGAAAACTCATAATTTATTAGCTACTAATTGCAAATTAACAGCTAAAAGTAGTTTTCCTTTGAAAGAGCCAGTGGGAACATAGAAAAACATATTTACTTTCCATAATATTACTAAACTAAGAAATGTTCAGGCTGCAGATAAAATTATTATCTTTCAAAAAGGTTAAATTATTATCATTCAAAAAGGTTTGCAAATGCTTAATTTTATGCATTGTGTAACTTCAAAAACATTGAATAAGACCTCTGTCTTCCCTGGCACTGGTGGTTTTGTATGAAGTTCAGAGACAATGCAATATTTTCCACGATTGCCAGCCTTAGATTTCTATTTGGATGCCTGAGATTTCTACGTGGATACCTGAAATCTGAATCTGATTTCACTTATTTTATCTAATTTAAACATAACTTGCCGCGTAGTCTAAATATTCATTGTAACAACAGGAACTCCTGATGTATTGATTACAGAACAATATAATATCTTCAGAACATCTATTTAAAGAAAAGTGGCGTTTTTTTCAAGTCTTATTTTTGGTGCTTGCTAGAAAATATTAGCATTCTAAGATGTACTGGACTAATGGTATTATCTTGTCCATCCCAGAAGCCACATATCTTCCAGAGAGGTTTTTTAATGTCTCTGACACGATGTTTTTAATTAGATCATATTAGTCAGGAGTCTTCATTTCCCTCCATTATACCAAAGAATATGTTTAGTTCAATTGTAAAGAATAAAATGCAATTGCTATTACCAAGAACAGTTACTGCAGCAGGACAGAAGGAATAAGAGTCTTCATTGCCTGTGTGTTATCTGACCTTCCGTCTCATTCTAGCTCATTTGGTTTACCACTTGCTTTTTCTCCTGCACCTCAGAGAAACAGCATCTTTGAGGATGGAGTTGTTATTCACTATGGGCAATGTCCAGCACACTGGGGTCCTCATTTATTTAAGGCCTCTTGCACTTCAACAAATAAACAGCACATGCTGATAGGGCTGCAATTTCAAAGTACCTTCACAAAGGTGCAGGAATCGACAGCTGAGGCAAACTCTGGGGTCCTGAACAGGAAGGAAGAACATTTTTACCGAGGTGAGGCCATGAGCATCCAGACAGCGTTTCTTAGAAACTAAGGAAAACAAGAACAGAAACAGGAGAATCTCTGCACCAAAAAATTAGAAGCAAACAAAATGAAAAACATTAAAAGGCCGCTATTAATGGTACTTTACGTAAATGCTGGCATTAAGTCTCAGCATCAGAGAATTCTTTTCCATCCATAAAGGGGTACAAGGAGGAATCAACTGTAGCAACTCTTGGTGAATCATTATGTTGCCTACCTATATTTCCATATTGTCTTAGCTATGGTCTGTCTACTTTCTGAATGTATTAGTGAAGAGTACAGTGACCACACCTGTTAAAGGAAAGCAACAAAACCAAGCAAAAAAGCCACCCCACCCAAAAACCAACCACCCCAATGCCCCCCAGAAAAGCCAGAACAACAACAAAAGTATCCTTCAGGAAATGGATTGTCCTGAGTTTACAAGGCAAGAACTAGATTTATAACCACCAAGGTGAGGTCAGGAGGCAATTCCAGGTATTATCTTCTAGGATTTTCCCTAAGGCAAAACCTTCCTTTTCCATGCATGATCCCATGAGTGGGATTTTTGACGGGTTTGGATCATCCTACTCCACCTCACACCATAATTTCCATATGTGCCCCAGCAAGCCTGCAGAAGACCAGCATGAGGGATGCTGGCAAACATGTTTTCTTCACAGTATCGACAGCCAGTTCAAATGGATGCTTGTGCTGCCAGTAGCATGTGCTAGGAAGAGTACATTTACTAATAAAAACAAAACTAACATAAGACTACTATTATTTAATAAGAAGGAATATTTTGCTCTGGATAGTCTGATAAGTCCTCTACAAACATGCTCTTTTCCCTTTTCTCTATGGATTAGAAGATACTTTCTTACCAGAGTTTTGGGGGCCTTTTAACTCCTATCAGGCACTGCTTCCAATTTACCTACTGTGGTTATTTAGTCATTCTTCATTCCTGCTCTGAAGCAAAACAGAAATTTAACTACGCAGATGGACTGGTTAAATTAAGAAACATTCATCATTCATCATTAACGTTTATTCTCAGGGCTGAGTAAATTGAATTATTATTAGAACAGGCATTCCGGGTAGATTTGCACAATGCTTACGTAGGAAGGCAATTTCTTTTTAATGGGTGGAAGGTCTGTTATTTCATTTACACTTCTCCCCTCTCAGGGCAACAAGACCTAAAATCCTCTGTTTCTAATGGTATAAATCTATAACACCTTGTGAGTGTACTGGGACTGCTACAAAATTTTGTCAGCAAAAATCCCATTTAAAAATTCCTACAGAAAGTTGTTAATCTCATTTGGAAGGAAGGTGTATGCTCCTTCTTAGCAATTTTTCTATGTTTATCAAACCCTAGATAAGAACATTTTTCCAGATTCACCTAAAGCTAAAATTTTCCACCTATTTCCTGCACTGAAAACAAGAAAAGGGGAGTAAGTTGGTTTCAGTTTAAGAGGAACTCTTTAAAATACATATAAGATCATTCTCACTATTTTCTCCAGGCTGTCTGAAATCTTTTACTTCACATGACTCTATTCTCCTTCTTCACTGAGCAACAATAACAAGATTTTTCTCAATGCCTCATTGTATTGTAAGTTGCTGTTGGCTCTTTTCACAAGCTCTTCTCCTTCTCCTTATATTGTGTATAAGCTGCCTTCTGCAGAACAGTTAGTACAAAAGGGAACAACAGATCTGGAAAGACAGTTAATTGTGCCCTGAACAGATCAATTAATTCTGACTGGATAGCAAAAGATCTGGTAAATCTTGCACTTTAAAGGGCTGGCTTTGCAAGATGTTGACTGGTTAAGTATATATCTAGAGAGTCTCTGCCCTTTTTATATATGAAAATCCTTAGTTTTTACTGTAACACAAGCAAACAGGTATGGATAAAAATATTTAAATAGTAATATGATAACTGTAATAATAATTCTAAAAGGAGAAATATATGATGGACAAATAGAAAAACATTCTTTTGAAATATCTGTTTACTCTTTGGACTATTATGAAATCACCACTGAAAATTAGATTCTTGCTTCTTTAGCCTGTTATTACAGGCTAAAGAGTTATGCATTTTATCTTAATCTGTTTTGCCATTCTTGGGTTTTTCATTTTTATCAGTAATAAAAACATTTATTTCGTGTTCTAGTCTCATTATTCCATGTTTTCAAATGTGGGATTTCTGTTGCAAAATATATGTTGTAAAAGTACAGGGTAGAACAACAACGAAGGTGTTAATTTATGTACATGTGTAAAATGTTTGCTATGTTTTCTGTAGGTTTCTGTGGATTATGCTTCAATCTGAGATACACTGGATTTCAAATGCCCCTTAAGCTACTTCTAAATCTCTTTTGAATTGCTGTTTAACAACCTTATATTGAATCTGGATTCCTGATAGTTGTTAGCATAGATATACTTTTCCAAAATGCCAGCTGAGTGATGCTATATCACAGTTGTTATTTTATGCATCTGAAAACACAGCTTTGGGCATGGATTCAAGGCATTCAGTTGCACAATTAGACATTGGATGGTGTGTGACACATTCCAAACAGGAAGAGTTGGCCGTACAATTCCTAAGTATCTGCATGCAAACAAGTAAATTAATTCTGATTTATTGGTAGATGTTTCTGTCAACCTCCAGAGCAAAGTCCATAAATGTTTTCAAAAGGAAAGAAAGGATTAGGAGATGGGGAGGAACATCTAAAGGTGAGAGTGGGCTAAATAAGCTTTGTATTGAAATACTTAACTGAATAAAATTACCATGATTAGTGCATGAAGCGCTCTCCTTTACAACAGTTCCCTCTGGCAAGTTTGCAAAGTCAGGTATAGTCTTAAAGTTAACTGTACCACTGAGGAATAGCTCTAGGAGAAAGTATAATTCCAACATTCTTATGAATCACAGTGGTTTGGGTTTTTTTTCATTGTTTTCTCTTGTCCACAGGAAGGAGTAACTTATTTCCCATTTTCTGTGGAATGTTTTTCTTTTTCTCCACTGTACTCCAAGTTACTTCTTGTCAAGCCATGCTTCCTTTTGGTCTCCAACTACCCCATTTGCACTGGAAATTATGAAATGAATTGTCCCAGCTGCTTGAAAAAATCTCTGAATAGGGGACTGCAGTCTAGTTCTTACTTTCATTATAACCATGCAAATGCTGGAGTAAGAAAAATGGTATTGTGAAAATAAACAAAAATTGTTATTTCAACCTTGTTTGAACTGAGTTGGCACAGATGTAACAAGACCTAAATAAAGAATGTGTAATAAATCAGAAATACCGTAAGTATTTCAATCAGGGCTGTATATACTGCCCTTTGTCTTGCTTCTTTTTCCCAAAGCCTGCTGGAGATGTGGTATTCATGCAAATCATAGCTGATATATGTACACAGTAATTGGGAGAGTTCTGCTGAAAAGGAAGTGAATGAACTGGGAAGTGGGATCCTTGTAAATTATCTAGATTCATGGCAGTGACTAAAGTAATTGAACTTTTCGACTGCAAAGGCATTGACTATAGCTATTCAGTAAAACCTCTGATAACCAACCAGAATCTGAAAAAAAATAAAATGGTGAAAAGGACTTTTGAAATATCGATGCTGAAAGTAGGGTAGAGTCCTTTATGGAAAGGCAGGTAGATGATTAACTGAACAAAAGAACTATCTTGCGTAGAGCCCTGTATTTCAGCACTGAGGGGAAACTGACACATCAAATTTGTACAACGAAAGGAAAAGGTTTATCAGCATTTAAATGAATTATATAACAACTATTGTTAATGCTTGGAAAAACTACAGTGGTTAAAGGAAAAATAGTCATAGCATAAAGAGCTGAAAAATGGCCAAGTTCAAACAGATAAAGCATTCAGAGAAAATGAAAACCTGTAGAAGGATGTTCAAACAATAAGGCAGCTATCTTTTTTCTGGTTGTAGATGTATACGAGGTATACTAAGATTTGTAGGTATTATGTGTGAGTTTTTAGTATTATTTCCAATTGAAATATTGTTGCAAATATTTAGATTTGTGATATATATAATACCCTACAGAAAATAGTGTTAAACTCACCCTTAGTTGAACAGAGAAAAGCTTAATACTTGCTTGGAGAAAGGGAACGTAACTTCTATTTCTGTATTTCCTTTAACACATGGGATCTGGGACTTGCAGATCATCTTCTATAATAGCCTACAGCTTAGAGCACTTACCCATTAAGCAGGAGATACAGCTTTTCTTCCTCTGGGACAATATCTGTATTGCACACAAACTCATCTATTCATGAGATTACAGTCTTCTCTCCAGCCACTATTAAATGCAAGATGCAAAACACATTCTTTGAAACAAGGATCAGAATACCCAACCCTCCCATTTGCAAGCCCTAAGCACTGTGATGCAGCCTTCCATCAGGGCTGTTCCTCCCACTCCAACCAGTACTGAATATGGCTTGTGAACTAGGGCATTTCCTGGGAAGTGACAGCTCTGCATCTGTATTCCCCAGAATAGAAGGGTTATATGGAAACAAGTATCTTTCTTTGTTGATGATTGCTTTCATGTAGAATTATCACCATGTCATCTTTCTTCTTTAAAAAAAAAAAAAATCCATCTGTAATTTGTTACATCTCAAACTGTGGAACAAACATCATCCCTGGCTGCCTGTTTGTGGTGGGTTGACCTTGGCTGGCCACCAGGTTCCCAACAAACCACTTATCACTCTCCCTCCCCAGCAGGACAGGCGGAGAAAATATGATGAAAAGCTCATGGGTCGAGATAAGGGCAGAGAGATCACTTACCAGTTATGATCATGGGCAAAAGAGGCTTGAGGGGGAAATAATTTAATTTATTGCCAATTAATTGTAATAGAGTAGGATAGTGAGAAATAAGAACCAAAAATAAAAACACCTTCCCCTCATCCCTTCCTTCTTCCCAGGTTCAACTTCACTTCCGATTTCTCTACCTCCTCCCCCAAGTGGTGCAGGGGAACCAGGAATGGGGATTGTGATCAGTTCATAATGCTTTGTGTCTGCTGTTCCTTCCTCCTCACACTCTTCCCCTGCTCCAGTGTGGGGTCCCGCCCACAGGATACAGTCCTTCATGAGCTTCTCCAACGTGGGTCCTTCCCATGGGCTGCAGTTCTTCACAAACTGCTCCAGCGTGGGTCCTTTCCACAGGGTGCAGTCCTTCAGGAATGGACTGCTTCAGTGTGTGTCCCCGTGGGGCCACAGGTCCTGCCAGCAAACCTACTCCAGCATGGGCTGCTCTCCATGGGGTCACAGGTCCTGCTAGGAGCCTGCTCCAGCACAGACTCTCCACGGGGTCACAGGGCACATCCACCTCCTCCAGCATGGGGTCCTCCATGGGCTGCAGGGTGGATATCTGCTTCATCATCATCCTCCAGGGCTGCAGAAGAACAATCTGCATCACCATGGTCTTCGCTATGGGCTGCAGGGGAAACTGCTCTGGTGCCTGGAGCACCTCCTCCCCATCCTTCTTCACTGATTTCGGTGCCTGCATAGTTGTTTCTCCCATATGTTCTCACTCCTCTTGCACAGGTCCTGCACAGTGGTTTTTACCCTTTCTTAAATAAATAAAACCTCACAGAGGTTCTACCAACATTGCTCATTGGCTCAGTTTTGGCCAGCGGTGGGTCTGTCTTGGAGCCAGCTGGAACCGGCTCTGTCTGACATGGGGGCAGCTTCTGGTAGCTCCTCACAGAAGCCACCCCTGCAGCTCCCCCTGCTATCAAAACCTTGCCACATAAACCCAATACATTGTTAAAATAACTTCTCTAGGGACTACGCCTACCTTCTAGAATTTTCTTGAACTTAGGCTGCTGTAAGTACCAAGGTGCTCAGACTGGGACAATAGTGTTTTGGAGCAGATTCACGGATGTATGAAGAATTTTTTTAATAAAAAAAGCAGAAGCAGGTAGGATAGCACAGTGACTTCAAAGCAGGCAACCACAGTGTGATTTCAGTCTGGTGAATCTGTGGGGTTTTTTTTACTATAACTCTTACAGTAAGGAACCCATCCTAGTTAAGTGGAAGAAAACAATCAATGAAGCCTACAACTAAAGGGCAAAGAAAGAGGAAAGAGAACTCTGTTGCCTTACCTATGCCTTTCCCTATGTGTTTCCCCTTATTCTTTCAGGCTTTCTCCCCTTCTTCTCTCTAACTCTAGCCCTGATCTCCCTTCTGTATTTTTCTGCCGGTATTTCTGTTTGTGTTAGAGCCTCTACAACCTTTGTCTTTTTCTTCACATTCAACTCTTTTCCAACCCACCAACAGTGCTCTGCAAAATGCCTTAAGCTTGAGGGACAGGAACAAACATTTGGGCATCTCTCCTCTAGTAGTTTCTCCACAGGAGCATATCTCAGTGTCTTCTTCATGCTTCTCAGCAATACAGTATTTATTAAAAAAAAAATTCAACTTGAAGACTAAATACATTTTCTGTGTCATATAGATAGAAAAAGAGAGATGAGCTCGACATAAAGGTGATTGAAAAGTACCCAAGGTGATTAACGCTCAGTAGTGCTTGAACGTTTCCAAGCAGCTCTGACCCATAAAGGAGAGTTGGTCCTTCACAAAACTACACGGAAGGCAGATAACTTTAATACTGAATGAAATCTCACTCTAGACTTTGTGTTAGACTAAACGCATTACCATCATCACAAATGGCATTCAAAGAGCAAAGGTTACACACAGTTATTAAACAGACACTTGATTTTCATGGTGCACTTCATTATCACCTTATTACGAACAGAACTTTATTTTTGTTTTTAATTATCCTTTTAAGTGAGTGAGAATTTAGGAAGTGCTAAAATAGCAGGATTTATTGTATTGAGGACCACAAAGGGGAACCATGTATTATTTCCAGTATTTGTTTTCATTTGTGTTTCTTTGCTTTGTATTGCTTTCTAATGTTTCTTTGTTTTGAATAGTTTTCTCATTATAAATAGGTACTTTCATCTTCACCAGTCTTTTTCAGAAAAAATATGAGATACAACACTCTGCACCTGGGATACTAGAAACCCAGAATATGGTTTTCAGAATGTTTATTAAAGAAGTGATTTGCTTTAGTTGCATCAAAAAATATACAAAGCATGCAAAAAAATCTGAGTCTCACTGTCTGCAGAAGATGGACAGCCTGCCTTGTCTGTGGGGGTGATGGAATACCTGGGTTTTCAAGTGACTAGACAATACCTGAGAGAGTCTTGAATGCCATGGCATGCATTTGTAATGGAGCTGATTCCAGCCTGGGAGTTTCACCTCAAAACCACGATTATGTGTGAACAAGTCTATTTACTAGTATAATGGAAAAAAAAGTATCTTTGGCTACTGCTGTCTGGTTTTAGCAAGCTGTCCAAATTTTCTGATTGACCAATTTATTACCATCATTTTCTCTGGCACTAAGTTTAAATCAACAGAAGTTAGCTGATGTGGAAAGAAACGTGGACCTATCTTCTGTTGTTAAAGTAAATGACTATTCTAATCCAGGAAAGGCTGATTTACTTGTCAGCATCTCTACAGTAGATGCTGCAGCACTTATAATACACTTGCTTTTCCACTGCAAAATTGTAGTGTTCCATTTGTCTTCCCCAGGTGGTCACAAATACTGTGGCACACATGGTATCGACTATTTTTTATTTCAAATGCCTCGTCTTAAGCTGACTGACACCACACTCCAAGGACATGGGAAACGAACATATGTTCTCTGCTGCTTCAAAAACAAACCACTGGGAAAAAAATCGCCATTAATATTCCAATACTTAAAGCTTTGCTTTTTCCTTCTTGTGTGAGAAGAAAGCAGGTGGAGGCATTGTATGTTTTCTGATTGGTGTAGTTTGGGCTTGAGTAAGGTTGCCTAATACACGTTTAACATGAGTCAGAAACAAAGCTGTTGCTAATTCCCTTCAGATTCCCTTGCTATGGCAACCCAGCAAGATAAAGATGAAAAGAATTCACTATCTTCTGCTGTTGCTCTACAAGTCTGTGTGTGTTTTGCTTTTAAACACTTTCAATTAAAGCACCTTGACAGGTATTAGAAAACTTGGTGCAAAAAAAATCAGAAAGTAAGATTGTAAAGATTATTGTTGATGAAAAGAAAAAAAAGCAGGTTTTACCTCTCCTTTCCCTCTTCTGTCAATCCCTTTTCACTCCTGCTCTCCTGTTCATTAATGTTTTGGTATTTAGCATGTTGGTTACAGTAACTAAGTGTTAATTTGTTCTTTGGCATGTTACACCGAGATGAACCTGATTAATCAAAACAGGAAGCACCATCCCTGAAGCGCCATGACTGGTGCATTGGTGTTGATGCCTCGGGTTCAGTATATAATGAGACTCCTAGCTGCAGGCAAAGGGAGACTGCATGCTTTCCCGTCCCTGGCATGGAACAGAATTAAGCATTAAGTCTGTAGCAGACCCCTGCTTATCAGCAACCTTGCTATTACTACACCGACCCTGATGTGCATAAGCAATATTTTCATCCACTTCCCAAGAGATTTATCTAGCTGTTGAAGTAGAAAATGAATATTTTACAGTTCACTTGTCTGATCAATTACCTACAAGCTGCTGCAGTATTTTATAGCCAGTGGGAGAGCTGTGTAGGTGATGATAGAGAAATCTGGAGGGAATCTGTTAGCCAGCTACAAAAAGGGGACTAAAACTGTGAATGAGCCATCAGTAACAGTCCTTTTGTTCATAAGGGTCTAGCCAGAAATTACAGTGTAACCAATTAAAGTACATAAATGATAATCAGCAGAATGTGAATTCCAGAGGTGAAGAAATTTGATTGCTTGATTGGAGGATAATGAAGTGCAGAGATGATTCAAAGCCAACCCCTTCTCAGTGAAACATCTCCCTCAGTACTTTATTTGCCTTCTTTGTCTTTTAGATAATTGGAAGAAACTCTTTCCTAGAGACACTTCGGAAATTAAATAAACTCAAAGTTAAATTGTGTACACTTTCTAGACAAGGCATTACTGATCATAATACAGAAAGTTTCAACAACCTAAGTTCCCAGAGGTTTATTTTAATATAAAAAGTTTGTGTTGGCAATTCATTTTAAGAACATTATACATGACATCTTGAATAAGTTAGTGAAATTGCTCTTAACTGATTGCATATGAATTATGTTTTCTCTCTAAAAAACTATAAGGAATATTATTCTGTTATTTACAGAAGGAACAGTGACAAGTTCAAATTCTTATTTAAAAATGGAGAAAGCATAAAGAAACAACCTGGAAGATTCACAATGTAGTTTGTGTTTGCCTGTTTAAAATTCCTACAGTTTGGCCCAAGAGCTTTAAATATATCTTCGTTCTTTAATTTACAGACAACCTTGTGAGAAAGATAAGTTTGTATTTGTAACAAGAAGATCAAATCTGATTTCTTTAGTGATAACAACAAATATCACTTAGATTAAAATTAGTTTCAGGCCTTCAGGTCTAAAGCAGAAATAAATCTGGGTTCAGTTAAAATTCAGATATAGCATTAAATGTCTGGCCTTTTTTTACTTATTCTACAACATCACCGGGAAGTAAACACTGTAAATATGTATTGCTGCCTGAGTACAGAATATTGACCTCATATTGCACACTTGATTAACTGCAGATACTTTTAGGTTATACTGTGCGTTTATGAACATGTTTTAGGAGAATGTGTCTTCCGCATTGCAAGCTTTTTGATAAAGCTCTTCTTTATTGTGACTTTATCAGTGTTTATTGAATATGGAAAAACAGACTGAGGAATTAATTTGATTTTTCTATAATAAGTTCCTTTTTTAACTAGCCTTTGAACTGGAAGTATTCAAAATACAGAAAAAATAATCACTTTTTAAATATATTAAAGAATTTAATGTGTGAAGAGATACATTTATTAATACTAACTTTCACTATTTTTTATTCTCAAAAATTTACTTGCATTACTTCAATGACACAGATTTTATCCAAAGGGAAGAACAAAACCATCTTCTATTATATGTCCATTATTAAAATGTCTTGTATCCATTTTACCAAGTCTCTAAAGCCTCATTCTTCAAAGATGAATGTTACTGTGTCGGCCCAAGCACACATGATAATCCGCCACTGCAGAAGTTTAAAACCTCTTTCAAAGGCACATTACCTCTGTTTCTGAAGCAAAACATCTGAGACAGGACATTCTCCATGCACTATCTATGTTTTCTAGTAGAACAACTGGTGTCTTAATATTTTACTTGCATTAACTGTTTTAGTATAGCTAATACCAATAATGACCCAAGAGTAGCAATTATTTAAACAATTGTTAAAAACTTGTCTTGATACTCAATTTTAATGCAAATGATTTGTATCTTTAATTGCATTGGTGGCATAACCATTAATTATCTAGATAGAGGCTTGCAATAGTAGACAGAAATGCAGTTGTCTTGTCAAATTTATAGTGCTGCTTTTAACCGATTTAACATTGAATTCTTATTGCACAGCTCTGTTTTGTGGCTGTGTTTGTTGGAAGAGTGTGATGTTGTATAAATGAACTTCCCTATGGGATTTAGTCTACCTAAGCCCTCCTTCAGCTGCAAGGTGGGCACCAAAACTTAGTGGTGTCACAGATGGCTTTTCCAGTCTGTCTGCTTTCCAGACCTGTTCAGCTCTGAGTTGTGTAAATTCATTGGGCTTCAGTCATATCTTGAAAATTGTCTTGCTCCTTTAAATATGTTTTCTCGTGCATGCTCTGAAAATGTTGAGTTTGGACAGCTATACTTATGCCTCCTGCCCAAATCTCCCCATATTTATGGAAAAATCTGCCTGAAGGTCTTGAAAGAGATATTCATGGTTACAGGAAAACAGCTCTCTCATCTGACATGGCAGGCAAGGTTTTTGTAATGGCCATAGAGCAGAATGGACCCCACGTTGGTGTAAGGCAACATCCCCAGGAGTGGAGGAGTGCATGCCCCACGCTCCTCCTCCTGCTGAGCCACGAAGCAGCCAGGAGCTGCTGGGTGGGCCAGGTGGGCTGTGGGCAGGAGGGACCATTGCTCCATCCTGCTGCTTGGAGCAGGCTGTTAGCAGGTTGGTAGCAGGAGGCCTAAATTTATGGACCCTCTCACCAGGTCTGTTTCTGCTTTTTCTGCAGTGAGTTTTGAATGTGAAATGTACAGAAAGTCCAGCAAAGGAGCACAAGGCCAGGCCTGTCCAGAGGACCAATTCTAGACAAGGTAGACATCTGAATTTGAGGGGGGTGGATTCTAGTCCCAAGTTTCATCTTTAGGAAGGTACTATACTGGCCAAAAAATAGTTAACACTACCCTATTGGGCCAAAACAAGAGAAACCTCCTATCTTCTACATTTCAGAAAAAAACACAGTTTATATTTCTAGATGTAAGTTGTACTTCATATGTAGATAGTAATGTGTTTCCAAACTGGATTCCTTTGAAGTGTTTGCCATGTGGGAAATACCAAGATGAAAGGACATCATCTTATGTGGGATACTCAACATCACAAAGGAATTCAGTGGAATAGGACAATAAAGTAAATTAAAAAAAAAAAAAAGAGAGAGAGAGATATTTCTTAGAACAAGTCAACTATATTTCCTATCTGATAGGTAAAAGAAAATGGGAAAAAACAGTGTCTTTCAGGACTGGATGGAGACTGAAAGTTACAACCTTTACACAGGTTTTAAGAATCTTTTGCTATATTTATTTTAATGTTTCAGTTCAATAAATATCTGAAGCCATTTTTTGCTCTTGGAAAAAGTTTTGGTTAAAGGTTGTCTTTATTACATTTTATTTGTGGTGTTAACCAACAACACAACAGGCTGTGTTGTTTTTGTGCTGCTAATGTGATATTGCTACTTTATGTTTATTTTTTAGACTAGCAGTAGTTTAGACTAACAGTTAAACTACATCATGAAACTGGGTGGTTCTATGGACAGACCTTACACTGCAAATTGAGACGATTCTGTCATTCCCAGGGTCCACTTGCCTGATTCCTTTGTGTGTAATCTTCAAAAGCAGCTGCTTCTGGACTGCGTATTACAAATGGAAACAATGGCAAAAGCCCTGAATCTTGTGGTTTCTCCCACTTTTGTGAGAATGTGAGGCTCAGGGTTTCACAGAATATGGCTTTTCCTAGCAACAAATCCAAGCCCACACACAGAGTGAAGGAAAAGTCTGTTTACCTCCTTTAGCAGAAGTAAAAACTAACCACACACAGATCTGTAAATTATTTAGGAAAAAATGAAGTAGGCAACTGTACAGAGATCTATGAGCCCATAAGCGACGTAACTGAAGTGAATAAAGAATGTTTATTTGCTATTACAATAAAGGAACAAAAAGCACACAGTGGAACTAGCAGCAATTTGAAAAGAACAAATATAAACACCTTTTCCACATGACACATGATGAAATTGTGGAACATATTGCTACAGGCTGTTTTAGAGGCCAAAGGTTTAAAGACAAATTAGACAAATTCATGGAGGATAGGTGGTATCAATAGCTATTAAACATAATGACCTGGATGCAACTAATGGTCCAGGAAATCCTTAAACTACACACCAATTGAATAATATTCTATGGAAGGATTCTTCTTTACCACTATCTTGCTTCTTTAGCATCCCCTATTGGCCACCACTAAAGATGAGATTTTGGGAGAGAGGCTTTTGATGTAACTCTTTCTGGAAGTTCTTAAAAATAAGTGATATGTAATGATAAAAATCTATTTGTTCTTTAGGGTATTGCCAGAACTGCTGCTGTGAGCACACCTTTTTTTTCAGTGGTTCTGAACTTGTAGTAGCAGAACCAGTTTTCAAAATTAATCTGATGTGTGTATGCCTCCAGATTAAAAAATGCTTATATAATATTTGCTTGACCTATAAAACAGAAAATAGAAATAGTCTGCAGTTCTGATGCAGTAAAAATGCATTTCCAGACAGTTTTTTCTATTTCACTATAGATAATCTTTGGAGCAAAGATATTAGATGGTGGTATTTTCCAGAGACGCTCCAGCTGTGGCTAAAGCACTATTATCATAGAATCATAGAATCATTAAGGTTGGAAAAAACCTCTCAGATCATCAAGTCCAACCATCAACTAACACCACCATGACTCCTAAACTAGGCCCTGGAGCGCCATGTCTACACCTTTTTTGAACGCCTCCAGGGTTGACGACTCCACCACCTCTCTGGGCAGCCTGTTCCAATGCTTAACCACTCTTTCAGTAAAGAAATTTTTCCTGATGTCCAGTCTAAACCTCCCCTGACGCAACTTGAGGCCATTTCCTCTCGTCCTATCCCTAGTTTCTTGGGAGAAGAGTCCAACACCCGCTTCACTACAACCTCCTTTCAGGTAGCTGTAGAGAGCGATAAGGTCTCCCCTCAGCCTCCTCTTCTCCAGACTAAACAACCCCAGTTCTCTCAGCCGCTCCTCATAAGACTTGTTTTCTAGTCCCTTCACCAGCCTCGTTGCCCTTCTCTGGACACGCTCCAGCACCTCAGTGTCTTTCTTGTACTGAGGGGCCCAAAACTGAACACGGTACTCGAGGTGCGGCCTCACCAGGGCCGAGTACAGGGCCACAATCACTTCCCTGCTCCTGCTGGCCACACTATTCCTGATACAAGCCAGGATGCCGTTGGCCTTCTTGGCCACCTGGGCACACTGACGGCTCATGTTCAGCCGGTTGTCGACCAGCACCCCCAGGTCCTTTTCCACCAGGCAGCTTTCCAGCCACTCTTCCCCAAGCCTGTACCGTTGCATGGGGTTGTTGTGACCAAAGTGCAGGACCTGGCACTTGGCCTTGTTAAACCTCGGCCCATCGATCCAGCCTATCCAGATCCCTTATAGGAAGTTATAAGAACCCAAGTTATAGGAACTTGGGTTCCAATTTTAGGCTTTTTGGACTCCCCTCCTGCCTTTCTCCACCTGCACCATTCTCAGGACTTCCAGGATTTTTATTTCTGTAGTAGAAGGCTGAGTATGATGATAATAGTAATAATTGTTATGCGTCTGGCATTAAAACAGTGGCAGAGAAGGTAAAATTATTTTATCTAAGGAAATGGTTGTTGCAGCAATTGCATTGTTGTGTGCATTCACCATACAGCATCCATCCTGGTAAGTTCATACAAAGAAAACTCCAGAATTCCTTTACCTGTCCCCAGTATCCAAAGAATCACAAGAAGAGGAGTGCCAAGGTCATTCCCGCATCCCGTCCACAACAATACTAAATGCTTAAGAAATTAACAAATACATGTTAATGGCAGTTCATTTATTCTAACTTCTGATAATTCATTTTTTTGCTTATACTGTAACAGAAGAAAATTACTAAAAATAAACTAAAATAGATTAAAAAAAGACAGCAGATCTGTATTTTTCTTTGTCTTTGTGGATTCATTGGATGGTGGGCTTTTGACATACATCTACATTAGAATCTTATTTGAAAGCCGTGGTGCAGTTTTGAAGCAAATACCCTCAGCATGACTACTGTTTAGGCTTTTGTTTAATGACTGGTTTTAGTGAGCACAAAGGAGGTTTCTGTTGGTGGAAACTTAACTGGAAGCTCAAGTCTAGATTTCTACCAAATGCACACCAAATGCTGCCCAAACCATAGAAGAGGTGCAAAGGTGGAAAAAGTGATCGACCATTTGAGTAGCTTCAAACCAGGAGTGTAGTCCAGTAAATCAGGCAAAAGTTTCGTACAAATTAACCTTTTTTTCCCTAAACTGCATGTAATGTAGGGGTCTGTGCAGCAACTGGTGTACTGATTTGCTTCTAATACATAGGTATTGTAGTGTACTTATTTGGGGTAATTTGATTGATACTTGACACCATACATTCATATGCTTTCATTATCACTATCATTTTTACAAGTACAATATAAAAATGTTTTTGCAATCAACATGGTATTATTACTGAAAGCTTTACACTAGAATATTGAACAGTACACCACAGGACAGATGATGACAGTGTTGGCTCGCAGCTCAGCTCAGCTCCAGTCATACTCTCACCAAGGCTTTGTCTGAGTTTGGTATTACAGAATTTACAAGTGTTGTCTCCAAGTCTAAGAGCTGAACCCAGCTGCTGAGACGCAGGTGCCCAGTGAAACTTCAGCCTCCCTGACATATCCTTCTTAGTTTCCAGCTCTCATTCAGAAGGCCAATTGCATGCCAGGTCTGATTGTACATATCTACTAGGTGCATGCAGCTCTTTTAGATACATCAGAGCATCTGAGAGTGCCCTTAGATACTAACCTTCTAAGGCAATTCAATTAACATCACACTTGCACGAGACAGTCAAGCTGGATTTAGGGTATCTGAGTGCTGTGTGCCATGAGTATATGACATACAACTCTGACATAATTCAACTCTGTCTGCCATTTCACAGTCACTCAGTGAAAAAAATGTATGGAGATCCTTGCACACTCTACTTTGGATCAGATATGATCCAGTCACTACAGATTTATGCCAAAACAGATATTACCTGTCTTCTCATAAACACAAAGCTTGCATAAATATTGCTTTGTGTATTCTGCCTAATTTAACAGAAGTGAGATCGCATGCTCATACCTGTTCTGGATTAGCTGGGAAGGGATTTTTATTTTGTACTCAACACAGTGAGCATTAAAAATAATAGAACTTCACATTCAGTTTCACCATCATAGAACCTTATTTTCAAGCAAAATATAACCCATTTTGACCATACTTGTTTCAGTAAAAAGGTAACATTACTTATTGACCCAAACTATCCTGGTATAGCTGTAATTTTGACAAGATATCAATCATTAATTTCTTCACTGCTGCCAAAGAAGGAGGCAAAGGCTGATATGGCACAGCTGTCACTGGTCTGGTAGTTACAACAGATCTTTTTACGACCTTTTTTTCACTCTGAATTCATACATACAATACGCTCTCCCACTTTTGTTAAGTCTTAGCGCCAAAAGTTTCCCACCTGAGTGTCCCAGATACATACAGAAATATCTTCTCAGAAACAATCATGTCTCAAGTTTCAGGTGCAAATCTTCAGTTTGAGCCTGAGAAGGATTTCAGCTCCCAGACAGGTACGAAACCAGTGATTTTGCTTTCATTCGCCAAGAGTTACGTCACACAGAACAAGTATTTTTAAGCATTGACTTTTTCAACCTGTTAGGTGTTCCTTGGAATATATTCAGAACAACATTCCTACAGCTCAACATTACCCAAAAAGTAGCTTGTATTCAGTGAATTGAAATGTTTTCACTAATTGTGAAATATCTGTAAGTAGGCTGCTATATTATCCAAATTATTGGAATGGGGAATTCTCTGGGGTTTTGTTTATTTGTTTGTTTGCTATTTGTTTTTTTAATAATATGTATAAATTTCCAGAAATATTTTCACACAATGAAATTCTAGTCCTACAAGCCTAGCTGTGAAAATTCATGTAAAATGAGCCAAAAAAGGTATTGATATGGCAGCATCCAGCTTATTTAGAAAGCCGAAGTCATATGCAACGTAAAGTGATCCAAGAGGCAAGTTATTAACCTTAGAATAAGGCAGTGTAGATTCTGGCACTGTTTCTAAGTAGACTGCCTATTGAACCTGACAGTTACGTAAAGTTTGTCTTATTGCTTGATTTTTCTCTTTCTTATTCTACTCTCTGTCCATCTTTTCTACTTAAACTGTAAGCAATTCATAGCTGGTACTTTCTTCCACAATACATTTTGCACATTTCCTTGCACAGTGAGACCTTCATCTCTGCAGGCACTCTATCAAACAGTCTAACGTATCTAAGAAGACTAAGAGAAGCCCCAAATTTTTTGTCAGCCAAATATATCTCTAAAACCCCAATGTTTAACCAAACCAAGTTCTTTCACCGCTTCCGAAGCTCACGATAGTCAGCAAGAAGTCTTGACACCTTTGAAGGATTAAGTATAGGCACAGTTCCATGCATACATTTTCTTCATTACAGAAAATATGATTTTTCTATTGGCTGGCTCTGTCCACATTCCAAAATTGCACCTGATATGAGAATTCATAAAGTTTCACCTTGCTCATTACTTCTGGAATTTTTTTTTTTTTTCTGCTCAAAAGTCTTTTGCATTATGAATGAATGCCCTTTGGACTGAATTCATCCCCCAGTTTCTGTCAGGAAATATTGCCTCCATCTTGCCCATTATCCCAGGAGCGGTGCTTGATGACATTGCTGTACATGCCTTCTCTATCAGTCTGAGTTTTTGCTCTCACAGTTATTTCAACAACTTTTATGGCAATATCACTGCAATCATTAGTTAAAGCTGTTGGGACACCTCAGAGCCCCCATGGACTGGGATGGTTTCAGTGTCTTAGTGCAAAGCCGCTGCACTATAATTTCCACAGATCTGATCTTTCAGATACCATTAGCTACTTCTTTTCTAAAGAGGAAAGGATACATCAGAACTTCATCTTACAACTTGATATGGATCATAATCTACCAGTTGTAACAATGCACCTATGCATGGTGTGACAGGACATACCCTAGTTGTCTTCAAGTCCAAAGCTTAGATGGTACATGAGAAAAAAGGTTTGACAAGCACATGTCTTGTTGAGCTGAGGCATTCTGGCTTTGAGTCTGTCCCTGGGCTGGGAGGGCATGATGCAGAAGGGTAAAGCAGACAAGCATCCTCCTGAAAGGAAAAAAAGGGAATGGCGAATGTTATAATAGAAGTCTTCAAAATCATGGCAGTTATAGGAAGGGGAAACAAGGAATGATTGTTCAATTTTTCAAGAACTAGACAGCATAAAATGGCAGGTGGCAAGTTCAAAACAAAAAGAAGGAAGCTTTTCACAGAAGAAAACCTTTTCACAGCTTCATAATTAGGCTTTGAAATCTCCTGCTACAGAACAATATGAATGTTGAAGGGAACAAAAAGTGTCTGGAAAACAACTGAATTCACGCAATAAAAATCAACTAAGGGTCATTAAAAAAATTATTAAAAACCCCCCAACACTTCAGCAAAGTTGTGGAGGCTGGGAGAGTTTCATGGTAAAGCATGCTTACCCTGTTTGTACACCTTTTCTAAAATGTTCTTTCTGGGTCTCTCTTGGTGACATAATCCTTGACTAGATAAACCTTTGATGTACAAGAGTATATCCACTTTTAGGCAGAGAATGACAGCTTTTAGGAACCTCACAAAGCTGATCTTCAGTCACTCGGCACCTGCAGAGCAAGAACTTCATTTCTGTCATTAATGCAAAGTACGTTATAGTTTGTGACAGATCAGGTGGAAAGGTAATGACTCAGGACTGGAGTGCTAATAAACCCCATAACCCCACCACTGTGCTCCTGATATTTGCCCTCTGTTATCACAGATTGTCAGATAGACCAGTAAAGTGAAGAGAGGAATACTAGATGATTTCCTCAGAGTCTTTTTTTTTGCAGTGCAATCATTCTGATTATAGAAAATTAGGAATCTCCAACAGTTTGGCTCACTGCACAAAGTGATATGTAGGCCAATCATCTATTGACCCATAAATGAAACATCTTCTTGAAAGACTGTGATTGCAGCAATGGAAGCTGGGACATTCTTGGNGGTTGGTCAAGCATGACTTCCCCTTGGTGAATTCATGCTGACTACTCCCATTCACCTTGTCTTTCATGTGCCTCGAAATGGTTTCCAGGATTAGGTGTTCCATCATCTTCTCAGGGATTGAGCTGAGGTTGACCAGCTCATAGTTCACTGGGTCTTCCTTCTTGCCCTTTTTAAAGATAGGAGTAACATTTGCTTTCTTCCAGTCCTGAGACACCTATCCTAGTCACCATGATTGTTCAAAGGTTATTGAGAGTGGCCACAAAATGACTTCAGCCAGCTTCCTCAGTATTCATGAATTACCTTTGTTCATGTTTTTCCATGAAGGAGATGCAAACCACCTTACCTCACAGTAACTTGTTCATGCAGCCTGTCAGGTAGTCATCTTCTACACTTTTGAAAATTATAAAAATCACTCTGCATCCTTAGTTAACCTAACAACACATAGTGATGTTGTAACTGGAGCTATAAATGTTCTGAAACTGCATAAACTAATTCACTCTGATTTAGGAGCTCATTGAAAAGCTTGAGATTCTTGATCAATATTTGCCAGTGGGTTTTGGGAAAGACGACATTTACTTAGCAACAGTAGAGACTTTATACTGTATACTTTACCTATTGAAAGTACTTGTAACTGTACAATGGTGTTTGCCCTTACAATAATTTCAATATAATGTTGACCATAGAAAATGAGAAAAGCAAGTAGAGAAGATAGTCATACAGTCATAATTCCAGTGCATTACACTCACAGTATGAGAGTGAAAACAGACTAATATTTCTGTAGTACTCTTATTTAACTCCTTAGACTGCTCCCTGTGTTTGTACTGCTTCATTTCTTTTCTAGTCTGATGATTTATGAATTTTTTTTTAAAATGTAAAAGAACACAGGTTTAACAAGTCAGATTTCTGGGGTATATGCTGTTTATAATGCATACTTTGTTTGTAACTTCCATTATCATCAACAGGAATTACAGGACAGAGTGTAAAATACATCAACCCCTTTCTGTATTAAATGTATGATACATACAAATGTAATTTTAAATTTTGCCCCTAGCTTTGAAATGCTTCTCAAATATCCAGTTATTAAAACCTGCTGTACTTAATTGTGAATGAGAATAAAAATGGAGTTTTTATCCCAGCTATTACTCTCTTCTTTAACAAAGTTTGTGACCAGAAATTTAATAATCTTAGCACTGCTATAGCA
>WAAD01034475.1:59582-88779 GCA_013389945.1 Fregata magnificens | reverse complement strand
GTGGGTAAATAAAAAGGTAATACGCCTTTAAGATGAGTATGTAACACAATGAACCAATCAGAATATAACATACAACTTTTTTGTCTTTATGAATGTATATAAACTCCATAATCTTACAAGGAGGTGTGCTAGCTTTGTGGAGTTATCACCTAGCACCCATCTCTGCACAGACTTGCAATAAACAAATGTCTCGACTCTGGGTGTGAATCGGCTCATTGCACACTGGGTAAACGAACCCTGATTTTGGGACAACATTTTGGTGACCCAGATGGGACAGCCATAAAGCTTTGCTCGTATCGTCTTGCCATCCCTGGCAGCGGAGGATTGGACCGGATAGGACTCCAGCACACACTGACCTGTTGATCGGAGACTCCTCCGGATCCCCCCGTGGCGTCGGGGTGGTAAGCGACTCGAAGGTGCAACACTCAAGAGATATTTGTGCAAGAGCAAAAGGGGGGTCAATTCCTGGATTGGTGAGTATCTCAAATTACTAACCAGTGGGTCAGAGCCGGCAAATAATTTGGGTCCGCGGATAGAAGTCGTACACGGATGCTCAGCAAAGGTTGCCTTAATTGACCGGTGGGGTCAGAGCCGAGTGCACACAAGGGAATTACTGACCCGGGGGGACTCAGAACCGGCAAGTATTTGGTTGAAATGGGATCAGACCAATCCACAACTCCTCCCTGTAGCCCTTTGGGATGTATTTTGAAAAATTGGAATAAGTTTGGGGGGGATCCAATGACAGGAAACAAAATGAAAAGATATTGCAATCAATGGTGGCCTAATTACAAATTAGATGATGGTGAACAGTGGCCGGAAAATGTGTCTTTACAATATAATATTATATTACAATTAATGTTGTTCTGTCGCCGACAGGGAAAATGGGATGAAGTCCCATATGTAGATGCATTTATGTCTTTGTATAGAAAACGAGATGTTCAGAAGAAATGTAAACTGGGGGAAGGTGTGGTCTTTTTAAGTACGCCAGAAAAGAAAAAGTATTGTGATAATTGTGAACCTGAAAAGGATGTACAATTGTTGGTGCCCACTGCTCCACCTCTGTATAAAACAAATGCAGAAAAATTACCAGATACTTCCAAGAAGCAATTGGGTGATCAAAATTTCAGCCCTACTTCTAGCAGAACAAGGGGACAAGTCCAACCCGTCATCCAGGCACCTTTGAGACAAGCAGTAGGGGTGCAGGGCGCACCAGTTTTTGTACATGTGCCATTTACTACATCTGATTTATTGAATTGGAAACCATCTATTGGCTCCTACCAAGAAAATCTGGAGGCAATGTATCAACTTTTAGAAACTATAATGCTGGCTCATAATCCAAATTGGAGAAATATACAGGCACTGCTAAATACCCTCTTCACTGCCAAAGAGAAAAGGATGGTAGTAGAAAAGGCTAGAGAAGAAGCTGGGAAACGAAACAGATTGGGAGACCCCGGGAATTATTGCCCCGCAAGGGCTGATCCCGAATGGGATCCCAACAGTGGAGGGGGAAGGGCTCAATTACAACAATACCAGCAATTAATTTTATATGGGATTCAACATGGAGTACCTACACCAAAAAACCTAAGTTGTATGAAGGGAGACAAGGCCTGGAAGGAAACCCATTGGCATTCTATGAAAGGTTATGCGAAGTGGCTAAAAAGTGGACGGATTTAAATCCAAATGAAGAGGCAAATCAGAGAATGTTTAATATGATGTTCATTGGACAATCAGCACAGGACGTTAGAAGGAAATCACAGAAAGTTGATGGGACAGGGGGAACGTCAATCTCGCAGTTACCAGAAATAGCATATAAAGTGTACAGCAACTGAGACGAAAGGAAGGAGAAGAAGGAACAGGGTAAAATGAGGTTGCAGGTGTCCTTGTTAGTGGCTGCTATAGCTGGAAATACCATCAGGGATAGAGGTAGAGGTATGGGTGGAGGTGGAATGAGAAGAGGTGAAGGAAAAGGTGGAATGAGAATGGGACAGAGAAAGAATTCGCAAAGCCAACCATCTTTGGGACCAGATCAATGTGGTAATTGCAAACAGGAAGAGCATTGGAAAAATGAATGCCCCTACAGGGAGGGAAAAAGGGAACAAAGTCAATCAGAAAATACCGACCTTATTATGATGGAGGATTCGGATAATGAATGAAGGGGCCCAGGGAAAAATATTGAAGTCTCCCCAGCTGATCCCCTGGTTCCAGTAAGGCTGGGGAATGAAATTATATACTTTTTAATTGATAGTGGGGCTGCACATTCGGTAGTGACCAGTTGTAAAGGACCCTTAAGTAAGATTACTATACCAATTGCTGGAGCAATGGGAAAAAGGACATTAAGCCCATTTTTACAATGTACTATGGAATGTACAACTGGAGGTACTAAATTAACTCATGAGTTTCTATATATGCCAGAATGCCCCCTTCCTTTACTAGGATGAGATTTATTATGTAAATTAAATGCTCAAGTAACCTTTTCTGAGAACTCTGTACAGCTTCATATTCCTCCAAAAACAGCCTGGAAAGCGCAACTTGCCTACTGACAGATAAAGTCTTGGAGAAGCCAGAAGAAAACATCCCAAGCACAGGAGTGGATGCGGTAATCCCTTAGGTATGGGCCTCCAAAAAAACAGGTAAAGCAAAAAATGTAAACCCGATCAAAATGGAGTTGAAACCAGGAGCAGTACCGGTAAGGGTGAATCAGTATCCTACTAGACTGGAAGCACGCAAAGGGTTAGAACCACTGATAGATACTTTTATACAATACAGACTACTTAGAGAATGCCAGTGCAAATTTAGTACATCAATCCTGCCTGTAAAGAAACCTCACTCCCAGGAATATCGACTGGTACAAGACTTGAGAGCAATAAATCGGATAATTAAGGACATACACCCTACTGTGCCAAACTCCTATACTTTGCTGGCCTCAGTACCTGAAACAAATGTTTATTTTACAGTGTTAGACTTGAAAGATGCCTTCTTTTGTATTCCAGTGGATGAGCAGAGTCAAACAATTTTTGCCTTTGCCTTTGAGTGGGAAAGGCCAACGACTGGAAGAAAAGAGCAGCTATGCTCGACCATCCTTTCTCAAGGATTTAAAAAACAGCCCTACTCTGTTTGGGAAGGTTTTGGCTAAGGAATTAGAACAACGGCGAAATGACAATAATGGTGTCAATCTTTTACAGTATGTGGTCAATATTCTGATCGGGGCTGATACGGAACAGACCTGCATGGGAGCAACAATAAGCCTGTTGAATTTCCTGGGATTGGCTGGATACCAAGTCTCGAAGAAAACAACTCAGACTGCAAAAAAGAGGCAGCGATAATTCACTGTAGAGCCCATCAAAAAGGACAAGGAGAAATAATTCAAGGAAACAGAAGGGCTGACTCAGCCACGAAAAGGCCTGCCTTAGACGGACAGGTAATTGAAGCCTTGATACCTAGCAGAAAGATTGATATGGAGTCCCCTCAGTATTCGGAAAAAGGAGATCCATTGGCAGAGAAATTGAAGTGTATGAAGAATACAGAATGATGGTGGATCACTCTGAACCAATAAGTTCTCACTACAGCCAAAATTATGGAAGTCCTCCTTAAAAAGGTACACATAGAAACTCACATGGGAGCGGATGCTATGATAAGCAGTGTCAAGAGGTATGCTGTAGGGCCAAAAATGCAGTCAAGTGCAGACCTAATAACAAGAAGATGTCAGACCTGTTGGGCAAACAGCCCAAAGATCCAAAAAAAGCCCCTGATGGGGGAAGTAAAAAGAGGAATAGCCACTGAAGAATACTGGCAAATAGATTTCTCTGAGTTACCAAAGTGTAGACAATATAAATACCTACTTGTTTTGGTAGATAGGTTTTCTGGGTGGCCTGAAGCTTTCCCTTGTAGCAACAATTGGGCTAGGGAGGTTGTTAAAATTTTATTGAAAGAAATAATTCCTAGATTCGGGATTCCTGAAGGTTTATCCTCTGACAATGGACCTCATTTTATTTCAGAAATACTGCAGGGAGTGTCAAGATTTCTCCAATTTAAATGGGATTTACATACCCCTTGGAGACCACAGTCTAGTGGGAAAGTGGAGAGAATGAATCAAACCCTTAAAAGACAGATCTCAAAATTGTGTCAGGAAACTCAACTGAAACGGGTAGATATCCTGCCGATTGCTTTGATGAGGGTTCGAATTACTCCTTGAGTAAGAGAAGGAGTAAGTCCTTTTGAGGTACTATATGGGAAACTGTACCCAGTTAACATGGGAAATAGGAGTGACCAGATGTACCTTAAGGGCGAGGGAATGCTGGAAGACTGTTTGTTATCTCTTTCTCGGGTGTTGTCTTCTTTACACAGATACCTTAACCAACAAGCTCCACTTCCTTTAGATTCCCCGGTACCTGACTTCAAGCCCGGAGATTTGGTTTACATCCAGACCTGGAAGGACAAACCATTGCAGGAACGGTGGAAAGGACCACACTTAGTCCTCCTGACTACTTATCCTGCAGTGAAAGTAAAAGGATTTAATCCCTGAATTCACTACACCTGAGTGAAGAAAGCCCCCTCTGATGAGTCATGGACCTCAACTTCTACCAGACCATTAAAGCTAAGACTAGTTAAAGACCCTTGTTAAACAGACTATATGAATTAATGAATTGAACTTGGAATCTCAGACCCCCCTATACGAAGCTAGAGTGTCCCCAAGGATTAATGTAATATTTTATATGATCCTTGGGTGTGCAAAGAATTTCATAATTAGATCCTTAACTCCACAGGCAAACTGAATAATGTTAGCTACAGGGGAAAAGAACATTAAAGAAATATTTCTGGAAACCATAGAAATAAAACATAAAACAGCAGAGCTCTTACAAAGGAAAAGGAAGGATGAGACTAATGGGAAATATCAAGAGATATCTCCATAAGTCTCAAAGGGGGGAATTGATGATGGATGATTAAAGGATGAATGTGAAAGAATGCTAAGAAGTGATAAGAAATGAGTAAAAGCTAACACAATGACCCTGAAGAAATAACATTGTAAGACCAAGATGAGGGAAGCATCTGTTGATGTGGGTAAATAAAAAGGTAATACGCCTTTAAGATGAGTATGTAACACAATGAACCAATCAGAATATAACATACAACTTTTTTGTCTTTATGAATGTATATAAACTCCATAATCTTACAAGGGGGTGTGCTAGCTTTGTGGAATTATCACCTAGCACCCATCTCTGCACAGACATGCAATAAACAAATATCTCGACTCTGTGTGTGAATCGGCTCATTGCACACTGGGTAAATGGACCCTGACTTTGGGACAACACTTCCCTTTTCTCCCCCCCGCCCCGATTGCCATACCCCAGATTTACTGTTCCCTCCCCCGCCCAAGCAGGCAAACACTGCTCCACTCACCTCCCATCCCATACTGCAGGGGCAGTTGCTATGTCATGCTCGGACTCATATAGTCAATCCATCTCTGGCATCTCAGGAAACGCAACCTTTGATGCCGGGTGAGTCTTGGGAAAGTGGCAGAAGAAACACATTGGGATGTTAGATACCACTTTCTGCAAGAGAGCACCCACTGCACAAAACAAACTAACAAATCCCATTGACTGATGTAGATTCTCAGGCAACACAAGAGACCCAAGAAGGCAAAAAACCCAAATGATTGACCCCACCATCCAATCATGGCTCATGGCGCCATCCACTCACTGTGACTGTGGCACCTCGCTTGACCAGACCTATTTTGTTAACTACAAAAATAAGTAAAACCACCCACCGACACACAAAAATTCCAGTTACTTCTGGATGACTCAGACACAAGGAGACTGACAGTGCTGGCAAAACACTCAGGCCCACAAATGCCAAAAGAGATGTGGCTAGAGAGGGACTGCGGCTGGCATAATGACATATACTTTTCCCTAATGGATTTAGATCTCTTAATTGACACCATGACAGCAGTGCTGGCAAACCTCTCAACAGATAGCTTTGTCAAACAAGAGCTGTGACTGAAATGGGACTCAAGACTGGGCTACTGAAAAACGCTCACATACAGAAGGCTATAATCAGATAACACAGCGCCAAAAAGTCTTACAACACAACCACGTTGTAATGGAAGCAGACCCGAGCGTGAACAGATGCGGAAGATGAGATGATGTTCACAAGAACAAGATCAATGCCAACAAAAATTATTGGGACACCAAAAATTAAGTTTCTTGGATCCAAACACTCGATGAGAGTGCCGCTTCTTGCCAATATATAAGGTCAAGGAGGAGAAGCCAGAGATGACGCTGAATGAGCAATCCAAATGCCAGTACAGAAGTATGCATTACTTCAGATGGCAATAAAGTTCTGCCAGGTCTGACCGTGGCACCTGGTTCTAATATCTGTTAAGTCACAGACCATGCACCCCCATGCCAAAAATCAATGAATGAGTAACAGTTCTACTTCACCTTGGCCTCCAAAGGACACTCCTTCCTCTGCCAATGGTCAAAACTGAGATCCTCATGCCCTCTCTCTAATGCAGGCTGGCCCTTCGGCACCTGTACTGCCTAACAAAACAGAGAAGATATTACACTCCCATACCCTGCTCCATCGTCCTCTCAGTCTTCAACAAAATGAATTAAAAGAACAGTACTGTCCCCATCACTATACGACAGCAGTAGTTTGCACAGTATACAACTGAGCAATGTGACATCATGCACCCCTGTAACTGGAGAATTCTGCCACAACACCACTTTGCATTTCAGCAATGGCGCCCACTACCCTTGGCCACACGTATGGGCCTGATTCCCTTGAGGTGCATCCCAAACCCCTTTGCTTGTCATCTGGAAAAACTGTGTAAAAAGTAATTAAGAGTGTCTGGCAATTAAGATATGCCCTGAAGACATAGGTGTACCCACCTTATCCCAGATAGAATCATAGAATCATAGCATTATTAAGGTTGGAAAAGACCTCTAAGATCATCAAGTCCAACCGTCAACCCAACACCACCATGCCTCCTAAACCAGGCCCTGAAGTGCCACGTCTACACGTTTTTTTAACACCTCCAGGGATGGTGACTCCACCACCTCTCTGGGCAGCCTGTTCCAATGCTTAACCACTCTTTCGGTAAAGAAATTTTTCCTAATATCCAATGTAAACCTCCCCTGACACAACTTGAGGCCATTTCCTCTCGTCCTATCGCTAGTTACTTGGGAGAAGAATCCAACACCCGCTTCACTACAACCTCCTTTCAGGTAGTTGTAGAGAGCGATAAGGTCTCCCCTCAGCCTCCTCTTCTCCAGACTAAACAATCCCAGTTCCCTCAGCCGCTCCTCATAAGACTTGTTCTCCAGACCCCTCATCAGCTTTGTTGCCCTTCTCTGGACACGCTCCAGCACCTCAGTGTCCTTCTTGTACTGAGGAGCCCAAAACTGAACACAGTATTCGAGGTGCGGCCTCACCAGTGCCCAGTACAGGGGCACTATCACTTCCCTAATATACCTCACACAAACCAAATGAACAAGGGATACTATTCACTCTGTGGCCTATTTTGTGTAGCCTATTGTCCTACCTCTCTGGCCCATGATGTCTCCCCGAGCTATGGTTCCCACAATATTTACCACACTCACACCTAAATCACACTTTCTCATTAAACTAACCTCAGACCACCCTAACCCCTCCATTGCCGCTTAACTCCAAACTGCCCACCATCTGCCTTGGCCCGGTGGTCCATGAAACTCATGCCAAAGAACAACCTATCTGTGCTGTTTCTGAAACAAGACATGCATCTCACATTTGACTGCATGGACAAAGATGTCCACGGCCTTACGGCACATTTCTTGTACACTTGGTCATTGCCTCCTTCAGCTGCAGAGCAACAAAAACTGAAGGGACCTCATCTTGACTCAGATCCAACCACAAAACCAGCCTGAATGCAAGTGACGAACCCACCTCCCTTTCCCAGCCATCCCACAGTGCCAAAACTGTCAGGGAAGGACTTACACTCCTTCCCAACAGCTGCTGTCGTGTATCTGTGCCCCCAAACCCTCTGCACCATCTGCTCTTTGGGAGCCACCTTTCTGAGTTGTGGCCAGTCTCCTGTGGGCACCCCCTATCCTCTTTCCTCCCAGATGGTCCAGGCTCTGCTCCATGCTTGGATAGTAGGTGATTTCTACACAGTCGTTACTTAACAAGGACCCACTATGTTTCTCAGGAGCTGTAAGAACAACAATGTATCCTGTGGGCATCCCACACCCTGGAAAAGATGATGACTTGTATGCTTGCCAGTTGTTTGAGAAGCAGTGAAACTTCATGTGCAAATATAGAAAAGGAGCTCACCCTGACCCCCGCTACTTACTCTTACTATCAGTCCTATCAAAGAAGACAACATCACCAACTATCACGATCTCCAACAGACTCTGGGAGGAAATAAGGTCCCTGCTGCAGTAAATTTAAAAGTTCCAGAAAATATGATCTACTTCGTACAAAAAAAAAAAAAAGCAGGTGCAGACTCATGAACTATCTCCCATCCCTGAACACCCCATATAAATTTACCAACCTGTGGAACAGCTTCATGCAATAAACACACTTTCTCTTGGACACGCTGCTTGACCCTGACTCTTCCCATTGCTCTCACCTCTAACAGAAGCTTTTGCTTCTCTGAGTTTGGAAATCTAGCATCTAGCTCAAAGAGTGCTATTGACAAAAGCAAATGCATAGCACTGAGCCCACAAGAGACCACAAGCAGAATGACCTCCTTGCTGAGGGGCCTGTAGTTGATATACCCCCTGGGCCCTGCCCACCATCCACCAAAATAGAGGAGAAACCACCAGAAGGCACAAAGAGAGCTGTCAGGTCAGTAGCAAGTCATTTGCTCTGGTTTAGGTTTACAGCATACAAAGCACAGAAAAGAGAAATGTGCTGTTACTGGAGAAGACAATACCTGCTCTTTTACAGCAACTTTGTATATCGCACCAACAATATGACCAGGTAGGTAATTAAGCTTATTTTTACTGGGGTAAAGACAAGCCTCTGTTTAGAGCTGTAAAAACAATTCGCTATCATAGTAAGTTACATGTGAAAGTAGCTGATCAAATGTGGTAACAGTATTAGCAACAGAGGTAAAATGCTTTACTTGCCTTTGGAAAAAAAAGAAAATGCTATGCTGTTTCCATTCAATTCTATCAAGCTCACACATAGTACCCAACTTATACCAGTGCTGCATTCTGCATAGGACTGAATGACACAGATGAATTAGATCCTCTAAGAATCCTTTCTCTAACAGATCTCCAGACTCAGAGGAAATTGCTTCCTTTGTATCACCACCAATTCTAGGTTACTGAGATTCCTAAAACGTCTCTCCCACTGACTCCCCTAACGGAAATAGATGAGTCCCAAAAGACCAACATAGGGTTGAAACACCAAAATGCATCAGAAACTTTAGTAAACACCTTAGATAACATCAAAGGGGCTAGAAGGACAATAAATGACAATACATAATAAAAAACACCTCAGGAGAGGTGCCAAGGAAGCTAGATGAGTCCACAGACAGCAAGACTAACAAGAGAAAGCTCTACCCCACAAAAAGGTACACAAGAGTAGTCCTGAAGAAGTTAGAGATGTCCTAAGAGGACTACACAGCCAAGAGAAGGTTCTGAGGCACTGTGGAGCCTTAAGGCAGCTTCTGTGTGCAGCACAGAGGTCCCCAAGGGGCTCAAATGCCAAAAGAGGGGGTCCCACATCGGGGTAGAAGGCAAAAACAGTGCTTTAGGGCACAAGTATGGTCTAAAAGCTGCTTTTGAGGGAACTCGAAGGATCCTAAGAGTGCTACAGTGGCACAAGAATACTCATGAATACAACAATAAACTCAGGAGGAGATCTGAGTGGAGCACAGATGTCCTTAATGGACAAAAACCAGAATTGAGACTGCCTAGATGGCAGAGATGTCAAAACAAGTGCTCTAAAGCCCTAAGACGGCCTCACGAGGGGTCCCAGGAGAGCTACAAAATGTCAGACTGCTACAGACCTAAACAAAGGCACTGGGGCGCAAGGAAGACATCAGATGCAATCATGAAAAGACTAGAGGGGTACCGAGAGGGCCAGAAGGGCAAAAGAAGACTCTAGGAAACACTAAATGTTTCAGAAGGTGTCCTGAAAAGGCCCTTAAAAGGACGAGCAGGTCAATATAGGTTTTTTATGTGGGAATAAGGCAGGAAGGCCTCAGGAGCAGTCGTTAAGGAGACTAGTGGGCTCCAAAGATGTCAAAAGGACAGAAGACACCTCTAAGACGCAATGAGAGATGCACAAAGGGGCCAAAAGTGTCCTATGAAGACTACACAGGCAACAAAAGCCCTTGAGGCACAAAAGGATCACCATGCTACATCTGTTGTATACACCACTAAAGTTCTGGAGCAGCTGAAAGACCAAAGCAGGAGTCCCACACGGAATAAAAGGCACACAGAGTCCTCTGGGGCGGGAGGAAAGCCAAACAATGACTTGTGAGGGAGCTTAAAGGATCCTAAAGCTGCTACAAAGACCAAAAATAAAAAAGCTTGGTGAGAAAATGAGGAACTGGAGAAGGGATCTGAACAGAGTAAGTACATCAGTCCTCAAGGGGCAAGGGACCAAACAGAGGTATCCTAGATAGAACAAAAATAGTACTCTGGGGTACAAAGAAAGCCTGAGGAGGGATGCTGAGGGAAAAACACATATGCAAAGACATCTACATAGGTAGAAGATGCCTGTGCACCGCAAGGAACACCTCAGTAGGCATTGTGACAGGACCGGACAGGTACCAAGGGAGGAAGACAAAAGGCGGCACAGGGAGGCTGTTAGGAACCCAGGAGGGATCTAAGAAGGGTGCAGATGCCCTCGAGGGACCAGGGACAGAATGGATGCATCCTAGGTAGCATATAGGAAAAAAAAGACTGCTCTGGGGCACAAAAATGGCCATAGCAGAGGTTCTGAGGGAAGAAAAGGAAGCAGTCCAAAGTGCACTACAGAGATAAAAATGTGCTGAGAGTAACCCAGAAGGCCTCAGACAACATCGAGACAAGGAGTAAAGGATTCCCGGGGAGGGTGGGAGTGGGCAGAGAGACAAAAGAAGGCTAGAGGGCACAATGAGGAACTCGGGAGGGGATCTGAGCAGAGTACAGATGTCCTCAGGGGGCCAAGGACTGAACAGAGGCATCCTAGATGTCATAGAGGACAAAAAGACTGCTCTGGGGCACAAAGATGGCCTGCAGAGGGGTTGAGGGAAGAAGATGGGTCCAAAGGAGGCTGCAGAGCTAAAAAAGTGCAGTGGGGCACAAGGAAGGCCTCAGGAGGGGATCATAATGGGAGTAGAGGGGTCCTGAGGGCACCAGAGGGACAAACAAAGACTCAGGGACACAATGAGGAACTCAGGAGGGGATCTGGGCAGGTTATAGATGGCCCTAGGGGGCCAAGGACAGACTAGAGGCATCCTACATAGTGTAGAGGAGAAAAAGACAGTTTGGGTGCACAGTCATAGCTTCAGGAATGGTTCAGAGGAAACAAGAGGGGTCCAAAATGTGGTACACAGTTAGAAGAGGGCAGTAGGAAGGCTGCAGGAGGAGATTTGAGCAGAGTACAGATGTCCTTAGGGAACAGGAAATTAATATAGACATCCTTGATGCTTCTGTGCTCTGGGGCAGAAAGGCAGCCTCGGGAGGGATCACAAATGGACTAGAGGGATCCAAAGGGAGTAAGAAGGGCAAGAGAAAGCCTTGGGACATAATGGGGAATGCAGGAGCGGTTCTGAACAGACTACAGGGTCCTCAGAGGACTATACAGGCAAGAGAAGGCTTGGGGGGCACAATAGAGCCTCAGGACAGCTTCTGTGTACAGCGCAGAAGTCCCATAGGGGCTCAAAGGCCAAAAGATGGGTCATCTTAGACAGGGTGTAAGGTCCAGGGTCTTTCAGGTGATTTTAGGGGTGCTTGGACAGCCATAGTGCTGTCAACATTTCCCTGGGGACTTCCCTGTGTGCTGCCCCTACAGGACAGCCCTGCACCATCCCCACCTGGTACTGACGCTCTTCAGGGCTGCTGCTGACCCAGCCCCAGTCATGGGCAAAGTTACCACTGCCGAGATGCCCTCCAGTGGTCCCGCACCCTTCCCTGCTCCCCCTTGCCAACTGGGACAGCCCCAGGCAGCAACGGCCTGCAGGGCAGAGATAGAGGTAGAAAAAACAGGGAGGGGGAGCAGGACAGAGGAAGAAATAGGGGGAACAGGGGACAGGTAGCTGGACAGAGGGATATGGCAAGAAACAATGGGACAAAGATCTGGAAAATGGGAGACAGGGAAAAAGACAAGGAGCAGGACAGAGGAATAAAGAAACCAAAAAAAGAACAGGGAGAAGGACAGAGGTGAAAGGAAAAAAAAAGCAATGGGCAGCAAGACAGAAAGATGGAGCAAGAAAAAATAGGGACAAGCAGCAGGACAGAGAGATGAAAAATTAATACTTATAAGGAGGACGATGGATAGGGTGAGAAAGAGATGAAAGGGAAGCAGCACAGTGGAATGCAAAAAGAAAAAAAATAGTGATAGGGAGCACGACAGAGGGACAGATAAACAAGGTGATGGTCCGGGAGCCGGAAAACAGGAGACTGACAAAAACAGAGAAAGGGAGCAGGACACAGAAAAAGGAAAGAAAGAGAGGGACGGAGAGCAAGACAGAGCTGGAAAAATGAAAAACTTTGATGGGAAGCAGGATGGATGCTTCCCATCCATCTTCTGAAGAAGAAATACTGACAGGGAAGAGAGGAGAGGGACAGAAAGAGAAAGACAGACAGGAAGCAGGATATAGAGACAGAGAGAAAAAAATAAGGACAAGGAGCCAGAAAATGGGATACAGAGAAAAAGGCAAGGACAGGGAGCAGGACAGTGGGCTAAAAAAGAGCAACAGGGAGCAGGGCAGAGACCTGGAGAAAGAAAAAATAGTGATGGGGAGCAGGACAGAGGAATAGATAGAGAGGGACAGGCAGAAGGACAGACGGATGGACAGAGAAAGACAGGGAGCGGGACACACGGGCAGAGAGAAAAGAATACAGGGAATGGACAAGGGGATTGCAAAAAAGAGGGATGCAAATCAGGACAAAGAGATAAAGAAGGAAGGAAAAAAAGTGTTGGACTGCAGGGGAGGGGGAAGGGACAAGGAGTGGGACAGAGGAAGAAGGAGACGAGAAAAGGGACAGCCAGTCAGACAGGGGGATATAGCAAGAGGCAATGGGAGAGGCAATGGCGGGGTGG
This sequence comes from Fregata magnificens, assembly GCA_013389945.1. Taxonomy (NCBI): domain Eukaryota; kingdom Metazoa; phylum Chordata; class Aves; order Suliformes; family Fregatidae; genus Fregata; species Fregata magnificens. Next base: position 75,540 of record WAAD01034475.1, on the reverse strand, counting down.
GGGAGGGAGATAGAGAGAAGAAAAGGGTGAGGGGAAGAAAGATGGAAAATGGGATACAGAGACAAAGAGAGGAAGGGAGCAGGGTAGAGAAGTAAAGAGAGAAAAAAAAGGACAGGGACGAAGACAGATGGAGAAGGAAAAAGTAGCGTTGGGGGCAGGACAGAAAGATGGAGAAAGGAAAAACAGGGATGATGAGGAGGAGAAAGGAACAGAGAGACAAAGAGAGAAAAGGAGAATGACAGAATGATAGATAGATCAAGACATGGCAAGGCACTGGACACTGGACAGAGAGAGAGAAAAAGGGACAGGGAGAAGGACAGAGGGATAGAGAGCAGAAACGACATCACAGGGAGATGGAGAGAGAGGAAAAAATAGGGACAGGAAGGAGGACAGAGGGACAGGAAAAAGATAGGGACAGGTAACAGGACACTGGGATAGAGAGACAAAGGAAGGGACAAGTAGGACAACAGAGAATTGGAGAAAGAAGACAGGGATGGGGATCAGCACAGAGGGATAGAGACAGAAAGAGACAAATGGGTACCAGGACATAGGGTTTGAGAGAAAAAGACAGCGAGAGGGAGCAGGACAGAGAGATGGAGAAAGGAAAAAAGAGGGACAGGGAGAAGGACAGAGGAACAAAGAGAGGGGCTAGAAGAACAGAGACAAGGACTAGAAGAATGACAGGGAGAGGGAGCAGGGCACAAGGACAGAGAGACAAAGAGAGGGATGGAGACTAGGACTGAGGAATAGAGAAAGAGAGGGACCGGGAGCTGTATGCAAGAATATAGAGAAGAACAGAGGTACAGGTAAGCAGAAAAAATGCCAGAGAGGGAAAGAGATGGTTGGGGAGTCAGATAGAGGGTCAGGGAGCCAGGCAGAGGGATGGAAAGGCAAAGAGAGAGATGTAGGGATGAAGAACAATGCAATAGAGAGATGGAGGCAGGGAGAGGCAGAACGGCGGGCTGGAATGTGGAGGGGTAGGGGAGGAGGAGGGCAGGGAGGGACCAAGATGCAGAAGAGGGAGACATGCACCCAAGGGCCCAGAACTCACCGCAGCTCCCTCTCTCAGTGCTGGCTGGAGAATTTTACAATTCAGAGACTTCTCTTTTTTTCCTCTCTCTCTCTCTCCCATCTTCTGTAGCTCATCACTTGGCTGCCATCCACCTAAGGACTATCTTGGTGTCTTACAGCTCTTAAAATATAAGGCTTCATAGATACCTGGTGCAACACACACAAATACATGGGTTTATCATACTTCTGGTTACACATACAGCCCCTGGGTTACATTTTGGTGATTTAGTCTGCTGAGGACTACTAATAGGAATCCTCCCTCACCCGGACAGACAGGGTTTCTTGTCTACAGATAGACACAGCTTCCAATTCAATCCACTTTATTTTATTCTTCAGCTGGTTTATCTTTTTCTGGTCTCTCCAACTTCAGCCATGACAGCTAGTCTAAAAAGCAGGTAAGTATTAGACTTTCCCCTTTTCACAAACACTTATGTGATAACAAGGCAAGTCAGAGACAACCGAGGCAAACCAAAGCCAGATGCTGTCAACGACATCCACATGGGAAGAACAGGTAACGCCCGTCTCACGTTGCGCACGCGCACGGCGCATGCGCCTGAGCCGACGGCGTGAGGGCGGGGCCGGAGCCCACTCCCGGGAACTGCGCGTGCACAAACGCTAGCTGCAGCCCCCAATTTTGGTCACCGGGCGGCAGCAGTGCTACAGCCCCCGGCACGCCCGGCGGACCAACACGGCCGTCGGGCAGCCCCCTGCCGAAGGACTACAGCTCCCGGCCGGCCACGCGGACCAGCATCGCTGAGCGGAAGCTTTTCTGCACCTCCGCCAGTCCGGTGTCTAGGATCTCTCCTGGTTTGCAAAGTCTACTCCTGAAAGTGGCGCCTGTAGCTTCTTGATAGCTCATCAATTAGTGTGACAGGCGAGGTTTCTTGTCGTCGTCTCCATGTTTGTTTTGTCAGGTCTGTGTCTCTCTATATTTTGTTTCTGGGTTCCTGCCTTTTCCGTTAGTTTCCCAGCTGCCAAGGTCCCTGATCAGGTAAGCTTGCTGGAATAAACATTTTCACCGTCTCACATGCCTTCATCAAGTAGTGTGACTGACCAGGTTTGGTGGTCAGGTTGGTGTCCTTGTATGTTCTTGTCTATGGCTTATTCCTTTTCTTATTACCTTTTTTTTTTTTTTCTTTTTTTTTTTTTTTTTTTTTTTTTTTGCATTGAGAAGGGTCCTTGACCGGATACCCTTAAAGGAGCAAACACTCTCCTTCCACATACCCTTACCAACAGCAGCTTCAGTTCAACAAGGTCAGAATATCCCTAAGAGCCTGACGTATCAGCTAGGCCTTTTCCCTAGCTGAAGCTGTCAGCAAAGTGGCAGTATGAAAGTTCATCCTGCATGCGGTGAGTGATGGGGATGTCAATGCCACTGCCTATACCAAGGCATCAGCCTGCAAGAGCCCATGGCGGAACTTTGGCAAATCCTTGCTAGTATGGCTGTGCAGCTGGCTGAGGTAAAGGGTTGAGCTGGGGGAAGGGAGTGTCAGGCCACAGCTGCCTTCAAGGCAAGCAAAGAAATAGGCGCTGGAGGAGGGAAACCCAAGAGACTTCTCTGAGTTCTGAGAGAACAGCTTGGTTAAGCCTTGAGCAAGGACATCCCTGCAGAGGAAACATCTTGATGAAGGATGAAGCGTTTGTGGGGAGACCTGGGCTGTGGAGTCAGCAGTGTCAACACCCGTTGGGTTTGGGGGAGCATCTGTGGGGATGCCCGTGCTTTCTGTGAACAGCTAAATCAGATCTAAAGAGAGGGCCTAGAGCCATCAGCTGCTGAGGTCCCACACTCCTTAGTGAGACTCTGCACAGGATGGGGAGACATTTGGGATGTTGGTGGGCAGGCAGCGATCTTTGCCGGTGGTGGGAGCCTGAGCAAAGTGGTGGCTGCTGAACAAACCTTCCTCCATCACTACTGTCAGTAGGACAGAAGTGGCCGCAGGGTGAGAGACCTGCTGCAGGCACTGGGCATCCCTGCACAGCAGGGTGTGCCATCCTGCACAGGGGCACACATGGGGGCACGCAGATCTGCATGGTGGCTTTTAGGGAAGGTGTCATCAATGAGGTGAAAATGGAGAGGGAAGTCAGGGAAAGAAAGATGCCTGTTGTGAGACAGATCTGTTTTCCCTCAGGCCCTGTAGTAATGGTTCAGCTTGGCCAAAGAATGGGAGGAGGAGGACCCTGCAGGCTTATGCCCAGCTGCTGGGCATTCACAAGGACTGACTTGAGTCCATGGTGAGGCTGGGCTCCTGCAACTGCCATGTCTCCCCTCCCTGCGTGCTTTAGTCTTGGCAGGGATCTCTGCCCAATGCTGTGCTCAGGGTTTTTGGTCTGTTGCAGTTGTAGGGGTGCACTTCTGTCCGTCCCGCTGCCCAGCCACGGCTCAAGGGTCAGCACAGCAATGAGGAGGTGAGCAGCCTTTGGGGCCACCTGTGACCTTTTTGTCTTACTCTTGTTCCCGCAGGGAGAAAATGCTTGTGAGTAGTTTGACTCCCAGGTAGGATTGGTGGGCCCTCTGGCTTACAACTCACTGGCTGTGGCCAGCTGTTGGGCAGGGTCCTGCCTCAGCCACCTTCTCTGAATACAGGGTAAGGAGAGAGGGCACTTCCCAGCCTTGTGCAGCCTGATCTTCCCTTGTTTACCTACCTATCAACACCAAGATCACACAGGGCCTGGGCTTTATCCACAGAAGAGAAAGAGGTAGGCAGCAAGCTTGGCTAGACTCTTACACAGATCGTGTTAATTCTCTCTTTTCTCCATGTCACAAGGTATCTCTGAAAGAAGGTGGTGGAAGCCAACCTCCTCAATGGCATGTTTCTTTGTGGTGGGGAGACAGGGCAGTTGCCCACTGGTCTCTGAGAGCAGGACATTGTAATGAACACGAGGGACAGACCCCCTCCAAGCCTGTAGGAGAGAGGGAGGATGACCACACAGCTAATTAAGGTCCCTGATATTTTGGTAGCTGCATTCCTCCCTACTTCCTGTCTAGTCAGGAAGTTTCCCAGGTGCCTTGTCCCAGCCCATCCCCGCTAGTGGAGGAACTCTCCTGACCAGGATGAGAGGAAATCTGTTCAATGCTCAGAGTTAGGGAGGAGCAATCTGAGCTGAAGGTCTAGATTTTGATTGGAAGGCAGTTTTTTAAGCCCATTTCCACTGAGTCCTGGGGATCGGTGTTAGGCAGGGTTTTTAAATGATCCTTGAGGATGTGACATCTCCATACTGGGTCCTTCCACCATCACCCACATGGAGGCCTGAGGAAGGGGACACAGGCAAAAGGATTTCAAAGGCTCATGGGACATACCCTCACTCCACACACCCACAATCGCAGGGCAAGTCCCCAAACCATGACAAGCACAGGAGGGCTCATCCCCCGCCTTTACCACATAAATATCTGCCCATCTGCAGCTCCTACATGCCAGAACCTGGCCCTTAGCCAGGGCCACAGCCTTGGCGCAGGTCCCATTACCACACCCAGCACTGCACCTCCTGGGACAGGATGTTCAGGAACTGCTCCAGCACCACCAGCTCCATGGTGTGACTCTGCAGTCCCAGCCAGTGCTGGGACAGTTCCTGCAAACAGCTTCCAGAGCCCTCTCTGCCTCCAGATACATGAAGCCCTAACCTATGAAGTTGAACGATGAACCTGACCCCTAGCCCTTAAGCATACCCCAAACTTCAAGTTCTAACCCTCTCGAAATCCTAATCCTAAATCTAACCCCTACACCCCCAACCCAAACCCCTAAACCCTAATCTGAACTTTTAATTCCTAACCCTTAAACTACCAACATTAACCCAAATCCCAAACCTGAGCCCAAGTCCAACCCAAACCCCTAATTCTAACCCCAGCCTGAACCCTAGCCCTTGACCCAATCCCAAGTGATAACTTCAACACTTAACATCCTAACCATATTCCCTAATCCTAAACCCCTAACTCCAAACCCTCACCTTAACCCAGAGAAGTTGTGGCGTTCCCGTCCTTGGAGATATTTGAAAACCCTGATGTGCTCAATCCAAACCATAGCTCTAGATTCTATCCTCTTCCTCCTAATTCTTCTATTCTTCTATCTAAGGGAACAGTTCCAAGATATGTTTAGTGTAGATTTTTAAAATCTTAACTGTACAAAGAAAGCCAAGTAGGGCAGAAGAAAATTATCTCCCTTTTACAGAGATCTCCTCTCTCCCTCCCCAGTCTCCCTTCCCATAGCTTCTGACAAAGGCACATAGACTGCCAGATTGGTCTCTCAAAGAACACGCTGGCTGCGGAGCCAAAAACCAGTGAAATCATTCAGTAACAGAAGAACAGAAACATTAAGAACAAAACACACGTCTGCAAGTTAGTGTAGTGATAGCATGACGCGGGGTTTTTTTGACTATTACAAATGTCATAACTGCATCTTAGCTGGGAAATGTTCCAGCATCATCAGCAATGACAGCTAAGGAAGAACCAGTTTTCTATAATGTCTATTTAAAAAAAAAATTAAACTCTGCTTACAAATATTCAGGATTATTATTGAGAATGTACTGTGTACATGCCCTTCTTTACGTACATCAAGAAGATTCTGTACAGTGTGTATAGCAGCTTGCTGCAACACTGCTGGCAGCTACAACTTCTTGGTGATTTCTTTAATACATTAGCTGCACTTACAAAAATTCTTTACTTTCCTAAGAACTAAAAATAGGTTTTTTTCTGTATGTCAGATCATAATAAAAATGCAGTTTTACATGTAGCTGATCCACAAAACTGCAGGAGACTGAGGACTTGAAACACATACAGGACGGGTTCAACAGTCTCGAAAAAAACCTCTGCCATCCTCAGTCCAAAGGGACAGCAGAGTCCAACAGCATACGATATGCTCATAATAATCCGCTGGAGAACTGAGCAATGTTTGCCAATACCCAGGTTGTGATTCCTCTCAAAAGCGGTAAGACTGCAGATGTGTACATGCCAGTGGGACCTGGAGTATGAGCCCATCCGGCAAAATGTTGGCGCCTACTCTAAACGCAATCACTCATTCTCTCAAGCTCCAGTGACAATACTGACTAAATCTCCATTGACTTAGATGAAAGCCTAGACACTTTGTTCAGTATACATACATACATCACAGAAGCTTAAATATAAGCAAGATTAAGTCTACTCTAAAGTCTTCTGTTACAGGTCTGCAAGTTATTCCTCCTACACAGGAAAAACATGCCCAACTACGGCATAGGCACTCTGCTGAACTTTTCCTGCATTCTTCTTACCTTCTGGTTCTCTCTCCAGATTCAGAGGAGCTTCTGATTGTGACCTTACATAACATTAGTGAACAAGACACAGTTTGCTCAGTTCCTATCCATGCTGCATCACTCTTCCCGTCATGTACAAAGATACAGAGTCATTTGTGGCAGCACTGATCTAGAGTATCAACTTCACTCCAGTGTTCACACGAACAGCAGAATTCACGAGTCACCTTGCTGAGTTGTTTGGTTTTCTTCTTAGGTTTTCTCTCCAAGCATAAAAAGAAAGACCAATAAAGGATGTGTGAAGCAACAATATTAGGATCATCTTCACATAATTCATTTATTCAGTTGTATGAGAGTAGTAGGACAACGAGTGTAAAAAAAATTTGATCTCTCAGGTAATTCATCTGCTTTGGGAAAGCATATTTTCCCTGGTTAGAGAAGCTGCTCCTAAACTGTTGACTTGTTTGGTAAAGAGTTCTTTGATCACAGAAAGCTGCAAACAGCTTTACTGATAGTGCAGCTGGGAGCAGATTTGTCCCTATCAGCCTTAAAGACTGATTTTTCTTTCAGCTCTTGAGATCTTATGAATAAAGCTACTTCTGTAGAGACTACCAAATCCAAGCACATCTGGTACGAACAAACATGCTGGTGTTTATGATCTAATACCATGACAAGAACAGTGGAAGTTACATTCTTTTGATAGTTCTCTACATTGATAACAGTTTGAAGCTCTTCTTTTATACACGTCAGAAATTCTCCACACGCCGTCATCCAGTTCTGCTGGTGCTCTTCACAAACTTAGTGTTACTTTTAGGCCGTTGCAAAGTGACAATCTGGGACACAGAATAAGGAGGAAATTTGTGCCCTGAAACTTGGCCTTTAAATTTTAGGAAGTCAAGTCAAATACTGCCACCCAGATCCAATTTTTCTGAACCTGCCCTGCATGTATGTGGCTAGGCTTCAATATTTGTACAGGAACATGCACTCATACACAAATATAGCAGTATCTTTCTGTTCTTACTTCCATATGCATGTTTATGGAAATTTTGTTTGTTTTAAGAAATGGTGTCCCTCCTTTCTGGTGTGTGTACACCCTTCTGTCTATTGGCACAGCGTTTTCTCCCAGCTTGATTTATACACTATGCCGACGGTTGTTGATCATGGCCACAATGTGTGACAGGTCCAAACTTTTCATCATGACCTCCATGAACTCCTCATCTTTTCTTGCTCCCTCCACAAATTCATCCAGAGAAAGTTCACCTGTGTCAGACACAGACAGAAGGCATCAGAATCATGCCAATCCACATTTGAACAGGAAAAGGAGTGCAGTAATCTAACTTTAGAGACCACTTACTATACATGCACTGTTCTAAAGCACCAAGAGGCCTCAGAGAGTCGTCTTAAGCTTGTATGAAATGTCCCTGATATCCAGGCAACTCCAGCTTCCTTTTTTTTTCCCCACACAAGGGAAAGGGTACATAAGAAAGAGTAGAGGAAGTGCGTAGCTAAGGAGTAGGATCATAGCTTCCTATGAACAAGGCTGGATTAGCCACCTCCTTTTTGGCCTAACCTGTCATAGTCCTAACCTGCCCCATGCTTGCTGGTTTTCATGTTTAAAAGAACTGACAGAAGGAAGCTGTGACAGGCAGAAATAGGTTTTCTGTCCTAACCCAAAAATCCCTTGTGCAGGGAAGCAGCTTGGCAGAGTTCTTCTGGAATAACAAAAGAGCATGTCAGAAGGTAATGAGCACATGAAGTAGCAAGGAAAGAAATATCTCTCAGGGACATACAGCAACTACAGTGGCGTTGACCAGCTTTTGACTGACTGGTCCATAGCACTTCATGTGCTTGCTGTACTGCCTGTAGCAGACCCAGTGAAGAAACACTGAACTTCAAAATTAAATTCCAATTCTTCCTTTCCCTGCTGCTGAAATATTTAGGAGCAGTTGGGGCCATCTGTTAATACTTCCCACTTCTAACTGACATAAGCTACACAGCAACATACAAAAAGGCAAAAAAAACCCCACTCCAAAACCCAACTACCAAACTCATGTGGACAGAACACAGCTGAGACTTAGTACAGGGAACAAATCCTGTCATACTGATTGTGTATGGTGCAAGGAGAAAAATGCATTAGCAAAATTCATGGGGAATGCATTACTGGATCAGAATTCGTATAACAAGCAAATATAAAATGAAGAGGCATAAAGTTCAATGAAGAAAGGAAGACATGGATGTCTCTCTGTAGCACAGAGACCATCTGAGTTGGATGACAAAGACAGGAATCTTACCATCTCCATTCACATCAATTTTGTTGAAGACTCGGTTGGTGAACTCTTCTGCACTAGTTTCATGGTCACCACCATTAATAGCTCGAATAGCCTAAAAGAAAAGAGCAAGAATAGGAAGCTGCCTAACAGCTCCCAAAACAATAGACTGATTCCACTGCAGCCTGTCAGCATAGATTCAGAACAAGACAGTCATGCCTGGTACCTTCCCCATACAAATGAACCAGCATCATAGGAAAACACAGCAGAAATCATCAGGCCTTATGGTTGGCACTGAAGTGTGCAAAGGGAGCGTGGTTCTGGAGCACGGAACGAGCAGTGAAACCAAGAGGATCACCCTAAATCTGCTTAGGTAGAGGTTAAGCACTGCAGAAATGGCAGAATTGGGATCCACCTGATTGATCCACTGTCTATTACGCTATGGTCCACCAGGCCCAATAAACACTGTCAAACACACTCTGCATTTGACATTATGAAATTCCTTTGTTATACGCTGTGGTCATTTATTTCTATTCTTGCTTTCCCTATTTCCATTTATATACTGCTTCCTGTGTGTCCTGCTTCTCCCTAAAACTCACTGGAAATTCATTTTCAGCTTGAGAAAGTTTAAGCATTATTCACTACTGTTTACTACAATTCACCTTATTCATAACCATAGAGTGCAGGGTTCTCTTTTCTTTCCATGCCTAATTGTTTCATTTGTTTAAGGATGTCCATGAAACATGTGATTCCAGAGCCTTCATATTGATTCTAAGACTATCCATTTTCTAGTTTTTACCTTCCAATATTTGGTAAGTTTCTTCATTCTTTTTCAAATGCCATTTTACTAAAACTAAGTATCACCTCAGGAACTTCCTAAGGCTGCCAAAAAAGACATTGACTACACCCACAAAATTCAAAGGGCAGTAAATTGGTGGCCACCAATTATCGCCCACAGGACTTGTTTCTCAAGAGGTCTGTGTTAAACAATTAGTATCTGTTGCTGCATGGTGAAGTCTGAGTATTTCTATTGCAAGTTATTAATAGGAGGCTGTATATTATTACAGTTATTGATTTGGTTTGTTCTCTTCAATGCCCAGCACTTAAAATTCATATCCAGATGAGAATGCATTACTAATATCTTATTAGTGGTTTTATTTGTGGACAGCTCAGGCTTCAAATCTTTATGAAATAAATTTTCTGACCTTTCTTATTCAGAAATGTAAATTATTTAGGGTCATTGAATCTTTCCTGCATCTTTCTAGTTTCCCAGTCTCTACAGAATAATCTGAACTTCCAGCATAATTCATTCTGAGATATTCATAAGGTCATGTTTATGACTGTAATTCCAACACCTTCCACAATAGCTATTTGCATACAATTTTTTCCATTGACAGTCATTCTTCTTCAAACTATTTGCCAGAGTCAGGAATATTTTATTACATTGACATTTAGGAGGTGGTTCTAAAAAGCAAACCGGGAATAACTGTCCAACTACTATTCACATGGGGAAAAGGACCTATGAAGGACACACTGCAGAGACCGCAACTGACAGTCACAGAGTCTGAAATCTTGGAAAGTGCAATTTAGGTCCTAGGCAGTTAAAACAATTTTGTGGAGTTAGCTATCCTGTAACATATGCTGTGGTGGTAAAGAAGAGTCTGTCAAGTTTGCTTACTGGACTATGAGATTGTGGGGAATTCTGCTAAAAGAAAGAATGCTGTTAAAGACGGTCTCATCCATGATCATCCATATGGGGAATAGCAAAAGTCTTACTTGTGTGGTGGAATTTGTCTTTAAGGAAAGAAGAAAGAACACAGACCCCTGGAGACTCACCTTAATGATGTTGAGCAATTCGTGTCGATCAATGCAGCCGTTGCCATCTACATCATAGAGCTTGAAATACCACCGCAATTTCTGCTCCATCTTCCCACGGAGAACAAGGCTCAGCGCAGCCACATATTCCATGAAGTCGATATATCCATCCTGTGGGAAAACAAAAACCAAATTGTGACAGGAACAAACTGAGGGAGTTATGGCTCTGGATCTGTTTTACCTTATTGCTCTTTAAGTTCACAGCTAAAAGAAAAAGAAAAACAAATGGCACAGAGACTTGGACTTAGGAAAAAGCTTTACTACGTACACACACACGTGCGTGCGCACGTGCTATTTCTCTGGCCACCTTTAAAATCTCCTAAATAGCTGGGTTCCTAAAGTTATGATCTATTACATGTCTAGGCTACTCTGTGCTTGCCACCTGCGGAGATGGAACCTGTCATTCCTCATGGCCAGTGTGAACAAACCCCTCTCTGTCCACCAGAGCTGACTGCCTATGGCCTGCTGGGAGAGAAAATCAATCCAGAGCCCTGGCTGCAAGAAAAGTGGAAGGTAATTCTACCTTAGGTTTTCTGCACTGGTCTGCTTTGTCTTTGTGGGAAACTACTGCTATTTCAGTAAGCTGTAGATCTCTTCTCTATTCTCTGAAAAAAAAAGTGACTGAAGATATTTTTTAAAATACATAGAACATGATTTGACAGCTGGAAAAAATTGTTCTGTATTTAGGTTTTTAAACATTCAATTTCTTGAATCTACAAAGAAACTCAAAAAGCTCTTGTTTCCTCTGCAAGAAAAATGCCAGACAGTAAAGGTTCATAATCCCTAGATTTAACACTGACTAAAATTTGAAGTGGTTAAAAAGAAACAACAAATACAGTGCATATCTTTGTCAAAGAATCTGAATAACTACTTCAACAAATTACAGAGCAAAAAACTGAAACTTTCATTTATTGAGGTATTTAAACAAAGTCAGGTGCCTTTCTGGAATGGAATATGTAAAAGGTGAATGTAGGTGGACTAGCAGAGCGCTACCGTTTTACAGCAAGGATCACAACATTTTAAAATACTCATTCAGGATCATTGTAGTACTCCCCTTCTGTGAGTTTTTCATAACTTCATTGAGCAAAGTCACAGAAAACAAAGATAACCAGGTCTAAAGGTGGGAAGGAGGGCATGATTGCAATTTATAAAATAACTCTATTAAAATTTTTTCTTCTTTGTTCTCAGCAGAGTTCTCAGAATCTGAAGGTCCGGAGGGCAGATGGTTCCATCCACCGTCAATGTCTGTATTACTACAGGGTGACTCTTCCTCTGGGTGCTCTTGTTCCTTGCCCTTGTTTATAAAAGGATCTTAGATTAAGTGGCTAAGATTAACTTATGTAGGTCCATCTCCATTAGTTGCCACACTCTTACTTCATTCCCCTTGAGATCACTATCACTTTATTTAGAAGACAGCTTTTTATCTTTGTATTACCAAATTTGAATTTGAGAGTCTTCTTAAAACATTGTTTACTGCATAACATGGAGCTCACAGGAGAACCTTTGGAATGTGTAACATCCTTGAACAAATTTTAAAGTCCTTAAACATCCCAAGAAATGACAGAGGTAAAGGGAAAGACTTGTGCAAGAACTGTAAATGTGCTGGTTTAGTTTATAAAACTGCTTCTCATCACTATCATCATCCTGGGCACAAAGAACTGTAGGATGAGAAAGGATATTCTTTGAGATTTGCAGTCATTTCCAGTCATTACATCCACCACAAGACCTCAGCTACCCTAATGGAGCCTGGCTGCTCCTCTCTTAAGAATTTTGTAACATTCCTTAGCATTCCTAAACCCCTTATGCCTTCTCACATGCCCAAACCAACATTCTTTGCTCAGTTCCTAGGCTTTCCTTCTTCAAAACTGACCCTGTGATCTCCCACCTGTTTCACATGTCTCTGTGACTAGTTCCTCCTTGACTCACAGACATTTGCTCCAGCCATTTCAGAACCTTGGAGCAGAGAGCAAAGCTGAATTTTCCCTGGCTGCCATAAAACCAAATTTCTCTGTCATTGAGATTACAGGACGGCGAGCATAGGCTTAAGTATATACAGATAAAAAACAGGCAAAAGTGAGGGGCTTTGCATGCTTAAAGGAATTATGGGGGCTACTGTTTCTTACCTTAGAGACAGCCAGTGGTCACCTGTCACAGTAAGGAATACTACATACCTCCTAGCTACTGCTATATGCTATACCTCCTAGCACTGAGGGGAGCCACATAGATTGTCTGCCCATGCAGTATTAACTTCAGCTGCCAAATACCTGGAAATTACTTCCTCTGTGAATGTTACAATGATGTCTATTGTGTTTGATTCCTGTAGTCTCTACTATCAAATACGGATATATTTCTGAAGAATAAGAATAAGAACCTATAAGAATAAGAATAATAATGAAATCTCCTTTCATTAGTATTTTGCTAGTCAAACAAGGCCATATCAATTAATACACCGTAAGGAATTCTCAAAATCAAAGATGAACTTGTACAAGGTAGTTAGATAATAAGGTGTTGTTACCTATGGTTATGTTATCTATGTCATCATCTATGCACATTAATTTGCTCCTTGCTTTTAGCTACTTTACGTTAGTGACCCTCAGCAGCTTTCCACACCAATGTTTGTAAGAGAAAACCAAGGACTCTAAAAGTGCAGGAGTTGGTTTGCTTTTAAACAGTACGAGGCGGTTAATTTCTTTGCCGGAAAACTCACCTTGTTCATATCAAATGTGCGGAACATCTGCTCAATGTACTCATTGGCCTCTGGATCCAGCCCTCGAAGCCCAAAGAACTGTTTAAATTCGTGCTCCGTCAGCTGTCCAGAAGGACACTCCGTCATGAACTTTTTGTACCAGTGGTGGATCTCAACAGCCTGCAGATCATCCACTGTGGAGCTGCTATTGTTCCCCATGCGTATTTGTGGTCAGAAGAATGATGCTACAGGAATGATCCTCTTCCTCCTGTTGCTCTCACAACACTGCCTGCCTGCTCCTGTCCACGTTCGACATCAGTGTCAGTTAAGTGGGGGATCTAATTTTCCACAAGCCAATTATAAACATTAATCTGCTTAGAGGCTGATTTACAAACCTGAAAGTTTCAATGATACAAACGGTCTTCTTGGAATGGAAAGGAGGTGCAAGATAATCTAGCAAATCACTGCTATTTCAGGAGCCAAATCAGAAAGCATGAGAAGGTTAATCAGACACTGGCATCAGGAGCTATACTGTTTTGGTAGACTACCCTATTTTTAACCTTGATATAATTATACATGAAGATAAGTGGAAAAGGCTACAGGATGTGGGATTTGAGGTGAAGTAAAGATCTGCTCCTCTAACTGGATTTGAGAGTCTGTTGGATAACTTAGTGTATAGGACCAGAAAGTGTTACAGAAGTAGCCCATCATAAATGTTAGGCTGTGTGGGAAAAAGCTCATCTCCACACACACAAAGGGGCACAGAGGAACAATGGCAGGTGGGGGAACCCAAATAATCCCCTGACCTGGCTAATCCCAGAACCACCACAGAAGTGCAATCAACCCATAAAAGGCTCACCGGCACAAACAGGAAGGAGCAAAAAGAGACAACCACAGGCTAGGGAACCCAAATAACCCAGTAAGAGAAGTGAAGCCCCTGTCCCGGCTCCTCCTAAGGCTGTCAGAGGGGAGCCATCAGCCCCATGGGCCTGGAGGTGACACCTGTCACAATGAGTCAATGGGAGAGGTTGTCAGAGTACCTTACAGACTGAGTGGGGTTACTGCCTAGGCGTATGGAAGACATTGAGGGGCACAGGGGAAGAGCATTTGGGGATTGCACAAGACTTATAATGGGATATTTAGGGGGGGAACCAAAGGTGGGGAAAGGGATGGGTCTAGGTGGTTTGGGGATCAACAAGCATGGGAAAATGGAGGGAAAGGGGATACAAGGGGCTGGTTGCATGTAAAATGTTTGCTGGTCAGTATGAGTGTCTAGCCATGTCCTGTGCCTGATCAGCACAGTCTTTCCTGTCTTCTAACATTTCTAACTCTTTTTCTGGCTGTGCAGCTCTCTTCTGTGTGCATGTGTGTGCATGGGGATTTAAGTGCCCACAACTGGAGTGGGGACCATGGGTCACAGGAGCCTGCATGTATTTGGTGCCAGCAACTGGAATCAGTGAGGATCTACGTGCCAGCAACTGGTGTCAGACCATGGAGCGCAGGGTCCTGCATGTCTTGGGTGCTAGCAACTAGAGAGAGAGAGAGTATATATGTCAGTATATGATCACTAGTGAATATCAAGCCAGACTAGCCAGCAAACAGGTTAAGTGGTTTGGGAACCAGCTGTGTGTATGTCTCTGTAAGTGAGACAACTGGAGGAGTTGACTATCGGAAGGACCAGGGGTCCAGCCCAACTGCTGGAGAGACTGTAAGGTGTGGGGTTGAGGGAAACCCACTTGTCTGTGTGTGTTTCTCTGTGCAGGAGACAGACAGCTGGAGAAAGCAAGGATCCTGAGAGTCTCATCACAGTTACTGGAAGGACCCACAGTGTACGTGTCTGTGTGTTTGTTGGTATGTGCAAGGGGATCTGTACCAGCAACTGTAGCGGGGCTGTGGGCCTCCAGGTGCCAGTAGCTGGGGAGACTAGGCATCCAGAGCCAGCTACTGTGTAGACCCAGTGTCTAAACCCAGCTACTGGAGCGATCTGCGTTGTGCATATGTGTATATTTCCCACTGATGGATCTTCACCCTGATCAGCCAGAGAGGGGGACAGGATGCAGCCATTGGTGCTGTTTGTGTTTGTGTGAGTGCTGGGTGCTTCTGTCTGTGTTGCTGGCTGGGTGCATGTGTATAGATGTGTTGTATACATGTGTTTGTGTGTGTGCCTACTAAGAATACATTCTCAGCTTTGCAACTGGTTGGACCTGGGGGCATGGAGCTGTAGCAGCCTCACCTCTATCAGGCCACCATATCGGGCAACTCCTAACAATAGCACAGATGAATCAGAGGCAATCACCTTCTTTACTTAGGAATGGTTGTCATTCCAACATTTTATCCTCACAAACCTGTATCTGTTAAAACACAGTAATAGCGTAATTGACAAAAAAAAATCCAAAGCCATAAACATTTTATAATAAAACAAATAGAAGTAATTTTAGATCCTGAAACAATGAACAGCGCTAAACAGTCCCCGTACTTATCTTTTGTGGCCAGCATCATATAACAACGTTAAGTAGTACCATCTCAAATTCGCTTTCTCAAGAGCGTATTAAATCAATGCAACAAGACTTTGTATCACAAATATTTCAGCTACTTATACTGAAGTTGCAGATAAACATTATTAAGACCTTTAAAAAACTGAGCCTTGAAAATTATCACCATTAATCCATTTAAGAAGGACAGTATGTAAAGGAGATGGAGGATTTCTATCTCTGTCAGACACCATTACTAAACTTCTCAAACTAAGAACTCAGTGTTACGTTCAAAATCTTGTTTATGGACAAAGAGGAAGAATACCTTACATATAGAATCATAGATCATAGAATGGTTTGTGTTGAAAGAC